>LBNU01038722.1:3999-53017 GCA_014162995.1 Artemisia annua
TGCGCCTATGCAGTGCAGCTGCGAGATATGGAGGCGATCGTAATTTAGAATATCGCACAAGAATAGCGAAATGGGTACACGTTGGTTCGCGAATTCAAAGAACCACGTGTATACCCCTATTTTCCTATCGGGGAAATCCGCGATGGACGCAGTTGCCCCCGGAACTACCGGGTGCAATGCCTCTGGAATGTAATAATCCGAGGAGAACTCACGGAGCTCATCCTCGGATATATCGGACGTGAAATCGATTAGTTGGCGGACCATGGTGAGAGTACAAAATCGCACGCGCTATTACCTTCGAAGAATATTGAGTTTTTGAATATTGTTTGCAAGCTTTAACAATGGTGGAAATGGAAGTTTGTTTTTACTGTGATAAACACAGTGAAATAAGAGGTTCCCCTTATATAGGATTCTCACCCACATGGATGGGTGACATGTGTATTCCACTAACCTTCATCGTATGGCTAGGAACTCAAAGGGTACATCACCTTTTGCACTTTCTCACATTTTTCGAGGTAAATTTTTTGAATTTATTTGGACTAGATTCATGGTATATTCTTTTTGACGGGAAATATTTGAAACTTATCCGCCACGTATGCTGGAGCATTTTTCGTTACGCCTGTTAGTCTAGCATCCGCGATTGCACCGTGCGCATACTAGACTAGGGGGACATGATGACGTATAGTCCGCACTCGGGTCACGAACCCGACCAATGGACGCTACTACAATCAGGCCCATCACGAATGGGCTATCACGATAACGGTTTGGGCTTACGAAGACCCAAACCCAAAGTTATTTATGGCCTTGATATAGGATATCTTTTATCTATGGGATAAGAATCAAGAGGCTAGATAATTACGGGTTACGCCGAAGAGTGAGGAACACGAAACCTACAAGGATTTCATATATATATAAAGGGCATCCCGGCTCTCATTGAGGTATCATCTAATAACCATAACTCTTCACTAAACTCTAAAACCGATTACTTACTCTTACGCCGGAGGATAATCGTGGGAAACAATCCCACGATAAGCATAACGATGTTTTCTTGCTTTCTTAGTGCGCAGGTCACAACATCAAGGTTCAATTAATACGAGAACAAGAGTCCAAACAAGGAACGCCCAACTTTTGTATCAACAATGATTATTCGTGTAACCTATACTATTTTAAATTTGTGTTAATGGAATACATTTATGACTTAATATCTCAATTCAAGGATTTTTGGATGCGGTTTTTCATATATATTAAACTCAAATGTAGTAACGAGGTGTTTGGCTAAGCTTATTCACGACGTATCACAACTCACAAGCTGCTTTTTATAGCTTATAAATTTATACACTCGAGCTTATGGACTTTCTAAGGTTATATAAATCTGAAAACAAAGCTTAGCAAATTTCCAATAATTGCATAAATCCATCGAATTAGTTTCAACAAACACCTCCAAATATATTAATTAGTTTTGTTCTTCCAAATTTTAATAATACATGTGCGTAGAAAGGAGTTTAAAAAGGGATGCAATAACCACACCCTCCCTACCATGGGGGGTCCACCTATTTTGGTCAAACAGTACAACCCGTGAAGCATACCGTATAACCGGCAGAAGCATCAATCATAGGGAGGGTGTGGCTTAGGGAGGGTGTGGCTAACTCACCCCTTTAAAAAATGTCTAAAGAGGTTACCTATTACAATTAAAAGAGTCATTACTTTCTCAGTAGCTGGAATATCATAGCAACATTAATTTAATAGAAGCAACACAATGGTAAATATTTTTAAACAAGCAACACAATAGTAAATAAGTTTTTCAAAGACAATTAATTTGTAAAAAGCTCGGTTGATATTAGTATATTTTCCTGTTGCAATTTTGAACTATTAATTTGACGAATTAACCAAAAAGGATAAGAACATATAAAAATAATTATAAAAAAAATTCACTCTAGCCAATCACAAGTATTACAATTTACACCCACGTGACTTTGTTATAACCACAAACAAAGTTCACTAAAAACAAAACACTCCTCATCTTCTTTAAAACAATAAGACTTCAATTCATCTTCTTCATAACAACTTCCGGCAAATCCGACCACTTGTCCACCTTAGTGTTTTATTTTCTTTAGTTCTTCTTTCTTTCTTTCTCATATTTTCTAAGGTATGTCCCAAAATTATTCACTATATTGCTTCTAAACAAACTTGTTGTCCAAGGTGGTTCCTGGGCACCACCTAGTGATGCAATAGGTCCGCCCCTTAGATTAGTTTTCATGAATGGGCTCGTTAATTGTATGCGATCCAATCCAACGATGCAGAATGCAATATTGCTGATCAACAATGGCGACAGAGATAAACAAAACGCAATACATATTTATTTCATTTCATTCATCATAATGAAATACATCTTTATTATAACTCTTACAATTTGGTACTGTGATCACACACGTACCATTATTCTTATTCGTTTATAGCTATTTGGATTTGTAACGCCTTCTTTATATCTATATATAATTATAAAGTAATATAGTTTAAAGAAGACTAAACAATTATAATATGATGTGCGTGCTTTCAATATTATGCTTGTGTAACATCATCTGCATGGCATGGACATTCCATATATCTTATCTCCGTCGTCCACCAAATCCACTTTCGCGTTGACAGTTAAAATAAACCGCAGCTACTGGAGATCCGAGGTTGTAGAGTTCCGCAAAGTCTTTGGTGTTGAAGTTCTGGCGCCATCCTGGGGCGTACACAGTTTGTCGACCCAATTGCCGGAATAGCACAAAAACCATGCGATGAATTCCCATTGATGGCCTT
The DNA here is from genome assembly GCA_014162995.1 of Artemisia annua. NCBI lineage: Eukaryota > Viridiplantae > Streptophyta > Magnoliopsida > Asterales > Asteraceae > Artemisia > Artemisia annua. Next base: position 6,802 of record LBNU01038722.1, read on the forward strand.
GGGCTCTCATAGCACACAATTTCTTGACCTACAATCAGTTTTTAAGATTGCATTAGACATGATCAAAATCACTAGATTCTGACAACTATTTTTGTTGCCATTAAAAAACAAAAAAGAAAAAAAAAAGAAAAAAAAAAAGAAAGATATGAATTACTCGAAATTTTTGCCATTTAAAAAAAAAAATAAAAAATAAAAAAAAAAAAAAATAAATAAAATTATAACTGAAATCATTCAATTATAACCGAAATTTTTACTCGAAATAATGCATACATGTACTTTAATCTAGAAAAAATAAAATTATAACTGAAATCATTCAATTATAAAAGGAGTGTAATATGTTTTTGAAATATATAAAACTCACCAAACTGTGCTCCTGTAGTCGCTGGGATATCAGTAACCAACCTATATAATTTACCGAGAACAAATTGTTAGTGAAAGCCAAAGATTTCACCAATCACAAACATGCAACATAAAATATGAGATAAAAAGTTGTACGTATCTGTGAGACTGTGACCCCATGGAAACCACAAGTGGAAATTTTGAAAGTGGTGGTTTTGACTCTTGTAGTTCTTTTCTGATCCCATCTTTTTAAATACTCCCTAGTTATATTGTTTTTTAATGAGTTTGTTTAATACTCCATCCGTCCCATATTAAGTGTCCACTTTCAAAATGCACAAAGTTTTAGGAGATTCTACTAACTACACTCTCCACCAATCAAATATTATTTTTACCCACTAAAGTTTAATCTTATTGGTTGAAATGTACAATATGAACACTTAATTTGGGACATCCCAAGATTCTATTGTGGACACTTAATATAGGACGGAGGGAGTAATTAATACGGAGCACTTATGATTTAAGAACCATCTTGTATTTCACTTTTTACCCTATTATTATTTGTTTAGTTTTACTTATTTAAAAGCTCTAATGGCAAGTAATAATTAACAACATGGAAATATCAAATATGTCATCAAAAAGCGAAAGAAAGTAAAAACGTTGGCGGATTAGACTTTTTTTAGTAATTAACTAGTAAACGATTGTATGTTTGTTTAATAATTGAAGTTTGTCGTATAAATGTGACTATCGAACAATTTTTTTTACATTAACATTTGCCGTAGACAAACAAGCCATAAAATAAAGTGAATCATGAAATTTTTTGTGCTACATTACATCCAATTATAAGTTTTGGATCCGCCACTGCCTTCATTGGTGGCTGAAACGAGACTTTGTTAGACTTGAAGTTATTGAGTATGTCCAAGCGGAACTTCCTCCAACTGATTTTTGTTAAGCTTGTCATGCTTTTGGTTTTGGTTTGGGGTTTTCATCAAGTCAGTCAAGTTCCACCCACCCCGCGCTAGACCTTAGCGGTCACAATAAATTTTATGATTTCAATTAGGATCTAGGTTTTAGGCGGCATATCTTTAAACGGGTAAGAAGCTACTAGTGGCTCAAGATTCAATCGTGTTCAAAGTTTATTAAAATGTTTCATGTTCAAGGTTCAAGTTTCAAATGTTTGTTAGTTATATATTTAGGCACTGTGTTGTTCTCAAGTGTGTGTATCATTTGTAATCTCAAATTCAACCAATCAAATGTAATCTCAAATGATATATTGATCAATTATCAATATATTATCTTATTTTGCTCAAAAAATAAAATAAAATAGACTAAACCTTTTTAGATTGAAATGACTCATATATAAGTTATTTTCAATAGCAACTTGGGATAAAAATAGAGCTAGAAAACAGAAGCCGCAACTAGAAAAATGGTTGACCAATGAGATGAAAAATGAAGTTAGAACCTTACTAAATGAGATGAAAAATGAAGTGAGAACCTTAGTATACCGAGGCTTGCTTTTTCATTATCTGGTAGCCAGATTATATATCCCTTACCTATTATTCGTCTCAGTTTTCCCACCGTAGTGTGAATAATTTGAAGAGGAAAACATTATCGGTTTACCATAATTTTGCTACTTATTATAGTTTTTTCGTGTTAGGTACTCGACTGATTTAAATCATAGTTTTTGTTTAAGTGTTGTGTTACATTTGAAAAATAAACATGGTATTGTCAAATTTTTCCAAGAATGTTCAAAACCATTAGTGAATTAAAGCTTTTTAATGAAAAATTAAACAGGAAGCTTACATCCAATAGAAGAAATACGTTTGATCATGAATAACATCTTACCAGTGCAAGTATTCCCTTAAGTTAGGGTCGCTAGGACTTGGAGCATCAGGATCTACCATCACCTAAAACAACAATAATGCAACTAAAGTCGCTTAATAATTGTTTTGAAGACTGATCTCTTATGAAAAAAATAAGAGAAAGCAGGATGATTGAGAATAAAACAGAAACCAAACGTACTAATGTGTGAAATGCGCGCATATCATCACCTCCAATTTCAACTCTTGGTTGGTTCACAACCTTGGAGGGTTTTAGCTCACACCCATTGCTAACTTCCCTATCATTATAGGAGACAGAGAGGTTGATTGACCTGGTGAAACTATCAAGTACATCACCAATTACACGTCCAACAACCAATGGATCCCTTTCCCTCGGCATTATGTACAAACAAGAATTTTCGAAAGTTCTTTAGATGGAGTTTGTTTCTTTCAAGTGTGTTGGTTTATGTACTGGCTTCAATCGTGTTGGTATTTATAAGGGTTTTTGAAGTTAGAAAACATATCGTGTATTCATGTGGCACCACGAAACACCTCAAGCAAAAACATATTCTTTTGAGATGTGATGAAGTTAGGATATCTATGATTCTTAAATGAAAGGTAAACCAGTGGCGAAGACAGTGATAGAGGGGTCAAATCGTTGCTATGTCACTCAGTATAAGCTAACCAAGGAATCTTGAACTATGTATGTCGTCATAACAGGAATTTGATACTAAGATTAGCAGTTAGTAGCTTGGATAGAAGTTGCATTATTAACAACCACAGCATGCAACAATAGCAACTAAATATAAACGCAGATGGAATTACGTGTTTCATACTATGAGAGTGATCGTGCATTATCCTAAGTTGAACTAGAAGGAATATATTGTTATCATATTATGAGGTACATGTTTACAACGAGTTTTGTATAATTGTATATAGTTGTGCTACGCTACAGCTTTTTGAAGCTAATTAAAAAGGGGCTATGTGGTTTGCTGATGCTTATAAAGATATATAACATTCTTGTTTATTTTGTTACTTGTTTCAGACTGTTTCGTATTAATCTCTATTTTTATGAGGATTAGCTATTAAATGAATGTACAATGTGTATAAATCTAATTACTTGTAGTTTGTTTTAGAAACCAATTAGTTTGTTTTATGCACACTACTTTACAAAAAAACTTACACGTATATGTTGAAGGGAGGTAATTTGCACATTCTCATATTTGATTGGGACACTCTAAAACGTGTATTAAACAGTTGCACTGTTTTAAGTATTTGTATATTAAGTGTCCCAATCAAATTTATAAATGTGTCAATCACTTCCCTTGTGTTGAATGTTCAGATGTAATCATCCCACTGGTTGAACAATATAGGAATAGAAGATCAACCGCAAGTAAAAAATATCACTCATTTTCCCACAGAATTGTTTTTTAAACCACTTCACTTTTATAGATGAACACGAGCTGCCAAAAATAAAAAGANAAATGCCATGCCTAATTTCTCAAGTACTACACATGTGTACACAACAACATAAACATACATACACACTTTTCTTTCTCACATGTCTCAACTAAGGGCATCTCAAAGTATTGGTTTGCATATGACTTTTTACTATTTGAAAAAGCTATTAGTACGACATAAAAAATTTGGATAAAGACTTTACAAATAATTTTTTAAGAATGACTTGTAAAACAGCAATAGTTTGTTAGAAAAAACTGATGTTTAAAAATAGGGTTTTTAGTTGACCCGATCGAGCCACCGGGACACTGGGTCATGGTTCAATCGGGTTTTTCGCTCAAAACCGGCTTCCGTTCACCCGACCGGGTCAACTCGAGTTTTAAAACACTGAAAAAACAAGATATTTTCATTAAATGTGATATGCATTAATTGTGAAACAAATAAATTGATTAAAAAGGTTATGCATTAAGTACATCAAATATTTAAATACTTGATGTATCGTAGATGCTCTACGGTAAACACATACGCAACAACGTAAAAATCCACACGTACATACTTATCTTTCTCTCATGCACCAAATAGCCAGCATTATGTAACCATAGATCTGCCAAATACATAGACCGGCTGTCCAAACAAAAGAACAACCCACCAGACACTCGTAAAATGCAGATCTTCTTTCACCATCTCCAATCACCGTTTTCGTCACTATCTCCGGTCACCATCTACGCTGATGCATCTCCACCACCATCGTCCCATGGTAACGGCTGGTTCTGGACAACGAACCCTTATGGCTAGCACCTCTCCTGTCACCACCACCGATAATATTCTTTCTAAGATCTGCGTGACGACTGCCACTACTATTTTTCCATCCTACTAGTCTGTTGTTTATTAATGTTTTCTTTCTAAGATCATATTCTTTCAAATAAATTTTTTTTTTGGAGAGGGTATTCTTTGGTAAAGTTATAGAAAAAGGTGGGTTTTATTTTCAGTTGTTATATCTACGATAGTCATGTTGCATGCTTCCCATTGGTTGTTAATATTTTGTTGCGTTGACTAAAATAGAACGGGCTCAGGAAACGGGATTTGTAGATACTTAAATGCTATTGGTTAACTTTAAATGCTCTGTGGCACCAAAATGCTCCTTTCGGGCAACTATTAGGGGTTGGCAACACACCCCTTACCCCATTTCCCTTCACTCACTTCCACCCAATCCCCTTATGCCACATCATCCCCCCACTTTTCCCTTCCCTCACTCATTTTTTGTTGGCAACACACCCTTCACACACCCCTCACCCCTCACCCAACGTTCACTTCCAACGGTCACTTCCAACCCCAACGTTCGAATTTTCTTTTCTTCCCGAGCGGTAGCCTTTCCCGAACGGGGCCTCACCGTGCCCACCCCGCATGGACGGCAGCGGTGTTACAGCGCGGGGTCGACCCCCCACCGTGCCCTACCGCACCCATTGCCAACCCCCTTAGTGAGTTGAGAAACAAGTATTGTGCTATTCCATGCTTCGCAGTTCGCACCGCCAATAAGTTGAAAACAATAAGTTTTCCTTTATTATTATTATTATTATTATTATTATTATTATTATTATTATTATTATTATTTATTTTTTATTTTATAAACATCACTTTATTAGAAACTCATAAGATTTTACAAGAAATTAGTGGGGAGCCGAGAAACAATCTGAGCCTCCACTCCTCTAGCTACAGCGAAACTAATCATACTAAAAATATGAGCAGCAGCACGTACTCCAATATCTTGAGTCACCGAGAATCTGCGGATACGCTTTAGTAAGGTCACCGCATCCATATCAAGTTCTCCAAAAGAAGAGAATTAAAAGGGGAGAAACCTATATCCAATATTCGCACATTTAGCCTCGTACTTGACGCGTTTACGTTGTGCGGCTTCAATCACCGCACGACCTGGCACAAAATCAACCATGCCAGTTTGCGTCAAGGGCGATAACCCTGTCAAATCGACAAATACATCAAGCCACCATCCCACGAGTAGACAACATATCAGCCGGACATAAATGTTTGTCCCTTTCTCCACTAAGCCCGATATCAACCTCTTTATGAGCCGAAATCCCAAACCGAGAACAGATTTCAACAAGTGTATCATGCACTATGTTATGCCGATGTTTAATACCAATAATACCAGCGCACGATACAGCATGATCCCCATAAATATCCCCCGTAAAGACCCTAGAACAAGCTGAACACGGCATCTGAACAGAGAATAGAGGAACACCTAACCGATAGCATAACACACATTTGTAAGTCCTAGCATTCATAGTCTGTCCTAACTCAGATATTGGAACCACCCTAAGCCAATTTGAAGTATAGTCCTCCTTTTGCGAACTCCATAACGCCATCTGTTGAGAAGATAGGCAAAAGGTGGATTCAACTTTTTGGGTAACACGTGTGAAATGTATATCTGCCAATTTCTTCATGAGTTTGGGGGCAGCAATCTCACTTGGGTTACTCAAAAGGTCAATCTCCATTTTTGCATTAAAAGTACATAAGGCATCATCAAAAGAAGTCCCAGAAGTCACAATACCAGAATGTTGTAGAAGCTTAGTCTGTAAGCTAGCAGATTGAAGTCTAGAAGCAAGGAATTCATAGTTCAAGACATCACCTGCAGAATATACACCAAGCCCCACAAAAGCAAAGGGTAAGGTGGCAAGTCTCCATTGCCAATCACCAAAACCTGGTCCAGAAGCAGTGACAATACGCTCTAAAGAAGAACGAAGAGCCGCATCAAATGAAACCTGAGCACACTCAAAGACTCGAGGAGAACATGTGTGCATAGAAAAATATAACTTAGAGATACCAGCACATGCACGAAGGAGCAACAACTCACACTGAGGATCATTAAGCTTAGCAATAGCACTCATAAGCTCAATGGTTTTAGCAACCCTTTTCATAACAAGCTCACTACTAAACTCAAGTCCACACACTAGCAGGCCCAGCCAATAATTTAACACCATGCAAAGGTCGATAAATATTAGGCGGGAATTATTATTTTTCAAAAATATGAAAAATATATTCAGATAAGGATACATGAATTTTTTCTTTATTATTATTATTATTATTATTATTATTATTATTATTATTATTATTATTATTATTATTATTATTATTATTATTATTATTTTTTTTTTTTTTTTTTTTTTTGAAACTATGAAAAATATATTAGCACAACATCATGTAAAAGATTACAAGAGATTCAGATAAGAAGAAGACGAAAACACAAAAAGCATAAAAGAGTTAAAACTCTCCCCATGGCGATTTTGGTGATTCATTCTATTAACCCTAATCGATTTTTCTGACTGATCCCTATTAATCTTTAATAATGGTGATCTTGTGTTGTTTATTCTAACCTTGATCGAGCTTGTTTCTGAATTAATTCTGATCGGTTCTACTTTCTTTAGGGTTTTTTCATAATGGCTATTTGGGTTTATTGTACTCGGTTTAATTCAATTTGATCTAGTAGAATTTTATTCCTATCATAATTACTATCGAGTATTAATTCAAGACATCACTATCAAATTGGAAGTCATCACTACATCATGTAAGTTTTAATGCGATTTGAAGTATTATAAACCCTAGTTTTCAATTAGGGTTTTCTCGTTACTGTTGAAGACGAGTTGTTTCCGTTCTTTTGTTTATGTTTATTTGTGGTTATTGGATTTAATGATGTCGGATTTGGGAGAGAAGAATGACGATTTGTTGAAAAAAATGTGACTGTGAGGAAACATAAGAAGTCTCGACTTAAGGGTGTTACAGGTGTGGTGACGCAGTCTACACTTGACTCGTCATCTCCTCCTATTCAGGTTGATGATGACATTCGTGAAGGGTGTGTGGAGCCAGTTCCACATGCTGCAAATGAGGTAACTAATACAGAATCTTTAATCAAGATGAATCATGATTATATTGTTGCTCTATTTGGTGTCTCGCTTAGTACACTAGAGGACATTAATGAGTTCAGTTTGAGTTATGAGGCTGGTAAATATCCGGTATGGGCTGAATTTAATAGTAATGCTCGCACAATGGCTACGGATGCTATTGAAGATTTATGGAATGCTTATGTGCCTGAAATTAAAGCTAAATCTACTACTCCAAAACCTACTGATGAGTCTTCTATTGTCCAAGCTGTGGAAATCAATACTAATGGTACATCTTTCGTTGAAGCTGCAGGTTTGAGGGATGCTCAACCTATTATTGATACTTTGTTTCGTCCACTGGTTGCTGAACCCGTTTTTGAAGGTGTTAACATATCTACCCCCGCAAAGTGGTTGAAAAGGTTAGTACACGATTGGAACACACATTGTATGGTTATTTAATTGGAAATAGGATGGCATTTCCTGTTGTTGAATATTATGCTAGGAATAACTAGGGGAAACATGGGTTGAAAAGGATTATGATGAATTCCAAAGGTTTCTTTTTCTTTAAACTTGATACATTAGCTGGGTTAGAAGCTGTTTTGGAAGGTGGTCCATGGACCAATAATCCTTAAGAAATGGTCTATGGATACTTTTCTGCATAAGGAAGAATTGACTCGTATTCCGGTATAGGTTAAATTGCATGATGTCCCTCTTCAAGTGTTTGAAGAGGATGGTATTAGTTTGATTGCTACGTTTATTGGGAAACCTATTATGCTTGATTCTTATACGAGCTCTATGTGTAAGGATTTGTAGGGAAGAAGTACCTTTGCTAGGTGTCTTATTGAGATCAACTCTGAAGCTGATCTTGTGGATGTTGTTACTATTGGTTTTCCTTCACTTTCTAGGGAGGGTTTTACTAAAGCTACTATCCGTGTTGAGTATGAATGGAGACCTCCCAGGTGTAATGTATGCATGATTTTTGGTCACACTCATGATCAATGCCCTAAAAAGGTGGTAAGTCCTCTTGTTCTTTCTAGTCCTCGTGTTGTTAATCCAAGTGTGGTGCTGGATAAAGACGGTTTCCAAATGGCGGGTAAGAATAAGAAGAAGGGTAAAACCATGTCTACTAATTGGTAATCGGTTTGTTGGTCCATCGGTTAAATAGAATGTCAAATATTTCCCAAAGGCGGCAACGAGTGAACCTAAGAAGGGTAATACTTCTATGGGTAAAGCTTCTAATTCGTCGTCTATATTGAAGTCTACTGGCACTACCTCAAAGGAAGGTAATATTACTACATCTAATCCGTATGCTGCATTGGTGATGGATGAAGAAGATGATGAACATCTTGTTGAAAATGCGCAAGATGAATCGGCTAACTTATTTAGTAATCCACATACCGGTGAAACTTCATGTTTCACTGTAGCAGCTGGTTAGCTTGTTTCCGTTGATTGTTTGTCTTAGGTGCATCTTTTGTTCCTAGAGGTGTAAGTGCTTATGGCATGTCATAAGCACTAGTTTTAGATGTTTATCAAGCTGTTTATCTTGAGGTAAATATGGTATCTCAGCCATATATCATTTGTACTTAAGGTTTTCGGTTTTAATATTATTTACCGGGGTAAACCTTTACCCAAAACAAAAGAGATTCAGATAAGGATACATGAACATGCTCATGATCCAAAGAATAGACAAACAAACATACTATCTGTACAAACACAACTTAAAACTCAACCTGTATTCTTCACAGAAACACAAACAACAACGACATTTCCCTAAACAATACTATACATATAGCCATTTCACTTAGAAATCACTATATACAACAATATTAAAGGGCCTCATTGTTGTTTATATCTGCTACATCAACTACATTTCTCTCATGAAGGTGGACTAAGGATGGCACTGTACCAATTAAAATTTAGTTTCAAAAACAATTATATCAAGTATATTTGAAACCTTTTATATAGTGAGATATTGATAATGCAAGAATATAAATAATAAAATAAATACGATAAGGTAAGGTAAAGAAGAGATAGAACCATGACACAATGATTTATTGTCGTTCGGCTATAAGGACACCTTCCTCGCCCTACTCCACTCTCCGAGTACCCAACTCGAGAGTTCAAAAACATGTCAACAAGCTCCTTATCCGGTGGAGAAACCTCACAACGTCGCTTACATTTTATCCGGTAGAAAGCTAAATACCGAGTTCTTTACAATGGAAGAACCAACCCAACAACACAAACATACACTACAAGTTTATGGTATAATGTGATGAATTCAATACAAGTTTTAAATCAATGGTCTTATAATGATGATGAAGGATAAAAATATTTCTCTTGAAGCTTGTGAGTCTTGTATGTTAAAAGTACTTCTCTTGAAGCTTGTGAGTCTTGTACGCAAAATCATGATCTCGTCTTTTATGAAGAACTTAGAGAATTGATGCGCTTTTTATAGTCTATATAATTTTCTACCGAGTTTTAAATTTATTTATTGCCAAACTAACCTATAGACTTAAACACTAACGAGCAGTATACCAGATCAATGTGTATAGTTTTTAGATAAGCAAGGGTCGTTCACTAGAAGCGAAGCTAAAGTGATCTAAAGGTATTTATACTAATCTAGACTAAACTAAACTATCCTAACCTAGAAAGCAATTAAAGATTAAGGGGGGTTTAGCCTGCGAGACTAGCACGCATTTTATGTGTTTTAATTAAACTAATGACAAGAAAATAAATATTAAACTAAAGACAAGCGAAATAAAGATAGATGAAGATAAATAGGAAGAAGGGGTTAGCCAAGTTTAATTCATCTTATAGTTATACATGCTTATGTCTACTTGTTTTAGTTCATTCAATTGGTAATCGGCATATCGATTATGAAATTCTGTCACAATTAAGTAACTAGCCATGGGGCGGATATGACGATAGATCCTAGTGACTCATCTAGCATCAATACAAACTTATTGCTTTATACCATCTAACCTAGTTCGGTGTTACACGCTACTAGTCCTATTAGGTTGTAGACAAATTCCGTTAATGCCAAACAATGATTCCTAATAAATATTCGGGTTAACACACATATGACTTAACCAAAGTAATCACTATTGCAGGAGGTTAATTACATTTATTAGAATCATAAGGATCATAGCCTAGTTACATAGACTTCTTCTAGTAATAAGCAATAAACGAGTTTTTAACAACAAGCACCCAATCCAATAGCAAAGTAAATCAATTAAACACAAACATATAAACAAAAAAGATTTCATAAACATGGCTAACACCTAAGGGTGTTAGGCCATAATCTCAGTAAAAGATAAAGTATACACTGAAAGTAAACATAAAGAATTCATAGACAAATTATTATGCTAACCGAATGATACACAACGTTAAATCTTGAGATGTTCTTCGTCGATCTTCAAGGATGGATGGAGGAAGTGCTAGGGACGTTTTTGGGGTGTCCCCAACTGATAATAATGATGCTAAACTCGTTCTAGGGCTTTGGTATTTATAGGATTAAGCAAGAGTAGCCTCCAAGGTTTACCAAAAATAACCTGCTGCTGTTCCAAGGTTTACCAAAACAAAGCCTAAGCCCACTAAGACACCCGATGAGACCATGGTACATCCACCCCCGGAGGCAACGAAGGGCACTGATACTACATCACAGTCAGTGTCCTTGGCCCCGCCTGCTACTCCCCAAAATCCAGAGGGAAATATACAACCTGCTAGTAGGGAGCACCGTCCACGGTCCCTAATGATAGCACTGGCACAAACCCACTAGTGCCTAAAGGGCCAAACGGGGACAAAGATTCAGGGGAAAACAAACATTCGTTGATATGGAACCATCAAGCCCCCATAGAGGAGCACATTCCTCAGGGACTGGCCCTAAGAACCAGGCAGAGCAATCCCACTCTGTTGGATTAGAGGGGTCAGGCTCTGACCACAACCAAGGCAAGTCTTCTTTTGAAGAGGAGCTGACTAATCCCCTTTTGTAGATTGAGTTGATGACAGATCTTCAGGTTGTTCTTTACTCTGATGAAGAACTTGATAAAGAAAGTGATGAAGAAGTCTATGTTGCAGGAGAAGATTTGGACACTGATGCTCAGGCCACTGAACAACAGCATCAGGCTTCTCCCTCAGAGCCAAAAAGGCCTGAAGACTTATTTTCATGAGAGTGATTCCTCAGCTTCATCAGGCCCATCTGACATAGCAGCCTCAGTTCCTGAATTTTTAAAGAAATATGATGATGTCCTTCCTCTCACTGAAAGGTAGTTGGTTACATTTCTCAGAAAATCCAACACTGCTCTCTTAAATGAAATCATCAAGGAGCAATGGGAACAACACACAGAGACTGAAGTCAACTATGTAGATTTGAGAGCTACTGTTGAAGCCTATCATGATGATAACTATGAGCACATCAAATTGATAACATCAAATAGTTTCGTGATTTTAGTGTTAATTTCCTCCTAGATTACTCATCTTTTGTGTTAATATGTTAGGATATATACTCTTATTCGTTTATATTCTGTTTTTGGACAAAGATGAGCAAAGGAACGAAGAAACGCGAAAATGGAAGGTTTAATGAGAAAATATTTGAAGTATGCGGAATCTGCACTAACTACGGCGTAGAGGCACCATCTACCTACGCCGTAGCATTAACTTACGAAGACTACGGTGTAGCTCAACACTCGACTACGGCGTAGACCCCCAAATCATGCAGTAGAGAACTAAAGTGGCCAAAGAAGAAGTTACAGCATAGTTTCCTATACAACTACGCCATAGAAGTAGCAACTAATGAAACTACGGCCGTAGCACTTGATCAAGCTACGATGTAGATGAAACTAACAAAGGCTACGGCGTAGCCAAACATAGAGCTACGTCGTAGAAAAGTCGGGCCTATAAATACCAGCCCTAATTCTGAGTTTATTCATTTACTTTTCACCAAACAAAAGTTGGGAGGAATTCAGGGAGCAAGAGGAACGAAGTTCTATCAGCATATAAGTCATTTCCAAGGGAGAATTCACACCATAACCATAAGTTTATTCTTTCTTTCAATTTGTATTAGTTATATGTTCACATTTATTATGTTAAACAATTGTTTTACTGAATTAATGAACATGAGTGGCTGAACACCTCTTGGTGTTAGCCTATTATGAAATTGTTATTGCCATGACTTAGTTTTCTCCGCATTTATTATCGTTTTGTTTGTATACTTTCTTGGCGGGTCTTAGGACACTATAGTTTTGGTAGTGTAGATGATTGGTAGTTCCTTAAAGGCTTGGTGAATTAACCCTAGGACAAAGGCCGATAAGGATGTGACTTTGTGATATAAATATCACCATACATGTACAAATTAACCCTAGGATCACCTACCAATCTGATGTGCTTAAAGAATCTAGAGGGAATGTAAGATGCGACCAATACCCGCATCCCGTTAGACTAGTCCAAGTTAGTAGAGGTACTTAATGACTCTTGCATCTCATAGGTTCACGCCGACCGATGAACTCTTGCATTTATAATATGTGAGAATAGGACAAGGTGTAGGATAGGTTAGGCGATTTAACCTGTAGGATACTAATAAAGCTCACAAACACGTAACTACTTGTGATTTGGTTCGTTTAGATGTAAGAAAGAAAAGAAGAAATGTAGAGAGAGAAAGTTAGAGAGAGAAAGTGGTGAAGCCTTAGAGAGAAAACCAAAGAAAAAGAAAATAGATTATGAGAAGGCTTACCCTCTCCAAGGATGGAGAGGGTATTTATATGTACATGGGTTTTTGCCACTTGGGCTTGCCACTTGGGCTGCGGATCAGGTATACAGTGGGTAAAGACCCGTCCTTCTTCCGCGAATACTAACTACTTCTATTCTACGTTTTACTAACTATTGTAACTACTACAAGCTAAACAATGCTTAATCATATCTGGGGTGACCGAATCTTTCTTATACAAAAATCGTATTCCTAACAATCTCCCCCTAAGGGAGGTCACCCCTGAAAATAAATCTTAAATTCTTGCATTGAGATCTTTGTAGATTCTTTTGTAGCTCGTAGTTGTTGATTCTTCATTGATAATCGACTCAAGATGACTTCCTTGACGTATATGATGATCTTTGACTTTGCTCTTTGCTCTTCATCCAAATATTTAGCTTCAAGTCATCATTGAGTGAATGTGTCTCTTTGTGATGTTGTGATAGTCTTTGTGTCGTCATGCTTACACTTTTCTGGGTCATGATCTTCTGCATCAGAGTTGTGGAAGCATAGTCGAAGCCCATTTCTTGATCATGATATCTTTAGATTTGATGTTGAAGTGTAAGCATGAGATAATGAATCTGCATCTTTTCAGCAATCGGCATCAGTCGTCGGTTTCTTTGTCTCTGGTGTGAATACGCCTTTCCAACATGCTCATACATCATAGTTGAGTGAATCTCCATGGTTGAACGGTTCTGACGGCTCCTTGTAGATGTTGGTATGAGCATGTGGAACTTGAGTGATGGTGGTGAACATGGTAAGTTTGGTATGTTGAGCTGCATAAAACTTGGTTAGTAATAAACATACCGGCACTTACAAGTTCGGACTTCGAGATCGTCAACAGCATAGTGTGAAGACTTTCTCTAATCCTTACCAAGGCCGTTCCTAATCGGATGCCCCCGAAAGGGCTTTCACTGACATACCAAAGTACACCAACGATTAGGTGAGTCGCTGGAGATCACCCCACGACTGTAGACCTTTTGGGACACCACCGTAAACACTAAGCGTAATCCACAAGAGATTACCGAAGTGACCTGCTGTCAGGGCTGTTTGATGTTGACCCTGGAAGGAGTTTCCACTCAATCACTGGGAAATACTTATGTATATTCCCTCATAAGTGTTCTTGGCAGATTGCTAAGATCTGCGTAGGACTCAAAATACTACAACTGGTGTCCTTAATGTTGAGCAACCAGTGTAGAAGTATCAAGTGTTCCTATGAGATCTTTTGATGCATCTCATGGCTCTAGACTCGATAAGTGCACATTGGTTATCCTATGCGGATACTAGGGAGGGGTCTCCTGTTTCAATATCAACTAGCTCTAAGAGACAAGTCGATAGATTACTTCGGTTCCCCGTGAGAATGAAACAAGCTCTTTTAAGAGAACTTGAGTGGCTGGAAGGTTTAGTGCAGTGCGTCACTGGGTCCATGACGTCTTTTCTTCAATACCGATGTTATCTTAGTAACAATCAGTAGCATATGAATTGAACCCGGTTTCTGCCCTAAAGTTGAATAATTGGAGGGCTATTTCTTTTCACCCTTTTTCATTTCATTTCTTTTTAATTCTTCAACCCCTTCAGTGCTTACCAAGACTTCATTACTAGAACCTTGTTGGGTTTGTTCCAGTCCTAGCTCAGTCACAGTCGGCACTCTTCCCTTTCTCACTTTTCTCCTTTTTTCAATCATTCCTAAGGACTTCTAATCTATCTATTGGATTGTCCCTGGGAAGATCCCTCCGGTTCTGGTGGATCATGGGAACATATACCTAACCTTACCATCCTTATAACTCCATGCATTTAAAATAAAATGGTCGGTCTTTTGGTATCTTTCCACAATCGCCATATAACCAAATCATTGAAAATTCTCTCAAAGTATTTATGATAAAGAAACACATTTTGTTAACACTTTGAGAGTTTTATCATTTTTCCAAATGCTCCCCATCAACATGTGCTCATAGGTAAAGAAAAGAAATTTGCACATGTCGGGGTGAGTTGCACTTATTAGAATTGATCGGCTCTTAATAGACATATACCCTAGGGACACGTTTACGTTGCTTAGTTAAAGGGATCCATTATCAGCTTTTAGGTGATAACTAGCCCTAATAACTAACTTGAAGTTGTTAACATTCCTTAAAAAGGAAGTTAGACCCGTCAAAGTATATATCTAAGAAGAGTTTCTCGAAAACGGTACTTTCTACTTTGACCAGTCCTCTTTGAGACACGTTTACATCACTGGTAAACCAGCTTGAAATTATTACCCGGCCAGGACTTGTCTTTTCGATTCACGACTTTTCATGTTTCGTCAATTCATGAGTCAATTTCTGAGTCATAATCAATTC
This sequence comes from Artemisia annua, assembly GCA_014162995.1. Lineage (NCBI taxonomy): Eukaryota > Viridiplantae > Streptophyta > Magnoliopsida > Asterales > Asteraceae > Artemisia > Artemisia annua. The sequence continues at coordinate 22,385 of LBNU01038722.1, forward strand.
ACGGTTTCTACTTGTTATTGTAAAAACACGCGAAAGACTCTTAGCCACTTGCTCCCCCTCAATATGTGCACATTGATTGAATCAATCTTGAAAGTTTTTAAAACTTTGGCACATACGGGTGAGCTTTTATTCGAGATCATTTATTCATCATTTTTAATCACTTGCTCCCCCTCAATATGTGCTTTGTATATAATTCACAATCTTAAAAATTTTAGCACATACGGGAGCGTTCTTTTGAGTCCAAAACATCTTTTTAAGTCCAAAATCATCACATTTAAATCAGTTTTCATATTTAAATCACATTCTCTTCCCCGATCATAAAATTTCAAATCTTTTGAGATTTTGTGATCCCAATTGATTTAAATGATTTTCGAAGAAATTTTGGAGAGAAATGTGATAAAAGTTTAAACGTTTACTGATTTAGAGACACTTTTTGAATTTCACTGTTGCTGGTGCACAAAGCTTTTAAAGGAGCAGAAATTTTGAGCAAATACGCTCCCCCTCAATTAATGACCCGTTTTTAATTTTAACGTTTAATAGCCATTAATGTGAGCGGTAACGTATTTGAGAAAATTTAAGTCCGATAGCCACCTTGTACACCACAAAATCTCTTTTGAAGAATTTTAGAAGAAAGAGATTTTGGGAAAAGAAGACTTCTCTTCTTTTACTAGAAAGGTTGCACTGAAGCGTACAACTTTTCGGATAATCCGCACACAGTGAAAAACATGGTGACGTGTTTTCCTCAGATTTTGAAAACAGGGTTGCTATCTGAAGTAATAGCAAACCATAATTTTAGGCAAACTATTTTTGGCATTTTGTATTTTTCAGATTTTTATGGTTTTTCTTGGTTTTATATTTTTGTATTTTTCTTTTCTAAAATAGGATATGTACAAGGATATGTGAAGTGAATCCATTACTCCTCATTGTCCTCCTGAAGACTTTTGAGTGACTCAGGAGTGATGCTCTTCATTCCAAGACGTGGGAGAATGAAATGAAACCGTTCTCTTGGAAGTGCCTTAGTAAAGATGTCAGCCAGCTGAAATTCCGTCCTTACAAAGTAAAGTTCCACGATTCCCTTTTCCACTTGTTCTCTGATGAAGTGATGTCGAATATCAATGTGCTTTGATCTTGAATGCTGGACGTTGTTGCAGCAAAGAGCAATGGCGCTTTTGTTATCACAGTACATCGGAACTTTGTTGAATACAAACCCATAGTCTGATAGTTGAGACCTCATCCAAAGGATTTGAGCACAACAGGATGACATGGCAATGTATTCAGCCTCTGTAGAGGAGATCGATGTACTCATTTGCTTCTTTGATGACCAGCTAACAAGCTTATCTCCTAGAAATTGAGCACCGCCCGAAGTACTTCGACGAGTATCTTGACATCCCGCATGATCAGCATCAGAGTAGGCAGTGAGAGCCATTGCAGTGTCTTTAGGATACCAAAGGCCCATGTGAATCGTTCCTTGAAGGTACCTGAAGACTCTTTTGACTGCTTCTAAGTGCTTCTTAGTGGGTTTGGATTGATAAAGAGCACACATACAAACAGCAAATAATAGATCTGGTATGCTAGCTTTGAGATACATCAATGATCCGATCATGCTTCGGTATTTGGTTTGGTCGACTGGTGCCCCTTCAATATCCTCATCCAGCTTTGTTCTTTCAACCATTGGGGTGTCAACAGAGTCACATGATTCAAATCCAAATTTCTTAAGGATTTCACTAGCATACTTGGATTGATTGATGAAGATACCGTGAGGATTTTGAGAGATCTGTAGCCCCAAGAAGAAAGACATTTGCCCGATCATGGACATTTGGAATTCTGTGCTCATCTCTTGTGCAAACCTATCACATTCTAATGGATCTGCAGAGGCGAAGATAATGTCATCCACATAAATCTGAACGTGGAGACGATGCTTTCCCAACTTTCTAGTGAACAATGTAGGATCGACCACACCCTTGGTGAATTGGTTGGCAAGCAGGAATTTGGACAGAGTATCATACCATGCTCTGGGTGCTTGTTTAAGTCCATAAAGTGCCTTCTTCAAGTGATAGACATGATTTGGGCGTTCAGGATCAACAAACCCCTCTGGTTGGCTTGCATATACTACTTCCTTTAATTGACCATTAAGAAATGCAGTCTTCACATCCATTTGGTAGACAATCATGTTTTGACTAGCTGCATTGGCAAGGAAGATTCTGATGGCCTCAATTCTAGCAACTGGTGCGAATGATTCTTCAAAGTCAATGCCTTCTTCTTGCCTGTATCCTTTGGCCACTAGTCGAGCTTTGTTCTTCAGAACTTCACCATATTCTTCAAGTTTCACTTTGAAGATCCATTTGAGGGCGATAATCATAGCACAGTCGGGAGGGGGCACTAATTCCCAAACACCAAGTCGGTCGAATTCATGGATTTCATCTTGCATTGCAGTGAACCATGATGTTTTAGTCAAGGCATCCTTATAATCCTTTGGTTCGACTTTAGAGAGTATGGAGCTGACGAAGCACCACAAGGCATCTGTGGCAAGTTCTTTACGTGTAGATACTGGCCGAGATGGATTACCAATGATGTTGTCAATTGGGTGATCGTTTGTCCATTTTCTGATATGCTCATGAAGTTGATGACTGGGAACTGATGTAGCAGTGTTATAATTATCTGAAGAGGTTGCCACAGTAGATGGTTCAGGGGAAAATATGTTGACAAAAGGTTCATCAGGTGGTTGAGCAAAGGGATTCACTTCAACTGAGTTATGAGATGCTTCGTCTTGAGGAATTGAAGAAGATTGATCTATGTGATTGGTATGACTGGATGATGGAGCATTCTGACTAAGAGAGATGGAGATGGAAGGCTCGTTTGTAGGTTAAGGTACATCATTAGCAGCAGCATCAGGACCTATGACTTGTTGTTCTGGTTCGATTTTTTGTTGAGGCTCAAAATACTCATCATACATTGGATCAAACAATTTCTTCAAATCCTCACTAGTAGGTGGCACGGAAGGAGCATCAATGGTGGAGGAGTGTACAAGTCTCGAACTAATTGGTCCAGGAGTCCAAAGATTAGATTCGGGTCCAGAACTGGAGTATTCAGGAACCGTTTGCTCGGTCAGCTCATCAAACGTGACATGGATAGTTTCCATGATTTTTCGAGTTCTTTTGTTGTAGATTCGATAACCTTTCTTGTTTGGTGCGTAGCCAACAAAAATTCCAATATCAGCTTTTGCCTTGAGCTTTCCCAGATCTTTGTTATCGTTGGTTGGGTAACATAAAGCACCAAAGACTCGAAGGAAGGAGAGAACGGGTTTTCTTTCATGCACCAGCTCATAAGGGGTTTTGCAGTGAAGAGGATGTATCAGTGATCGGTTCTGAGTGTAACAAGCAGTTGCAATTGCTTCTCCCCAGAGGAACATAGGAGCTTTAGAGAAAATTAGCATAGTTCGTGCGGCCTCTACAAGTGTACGGTTTCGTCTTTCAACGACTCCGTTCTGCTGAGGTGTTCGAGGTATACTCCTTTGATGACTAATTCCCAGATCTTCATAAAACTGAGTAAGTTGCTGATTGACAAACTCAGTTCCATTATCTGTGCGGACGAATCTGACAGTTTTATTGAGTCCAACTTGCAGCTGCTTGATTAGTTTGATGATGATTTCAGGTGTTTCGTCCTTGGATCTGAGGAACTTAACCCATGTAAACCGGGAGTAGTCATCAACGATCACTAACACATATCTTTTCCCAAATATGCTTTGCACTCTCATTGGACCATAGAGGTCCATGTGAAGGGTATGAAGAACTTCCATAATGGTGTTGATAGTTTTGGGTTTGTGAGAATGCTTCTTGCTTTTACCAAGCTGACAAGCGGAACAGAGATGATCTTTTTCATACTTCAGCCTGGGCATTCCTCGAACAAGGTCTTTGCGAGTGAGTTCATTGATGGTACCGAAGTTCAAATGGTTCAAACGACGATGCCACAACCATGACTTGATCTTGGAAGCCTTAGATAGTAGACAGATTGGCGATGACTGCATCATATCTTCAATGGATATAGTGTAGAGGTTTGAGCCACGTCTGCCTTTCAGGAGATCCACACCATCCAATCTTCTAACATAACAAGTGTGTTTTCTGAAGGCAACTTCAAGATCTGAGTCACAAAATTGACCAACGGAGAACAAATTGTGCCCAAGCCCTTCTACATAATATACTCTTGAAATCACGCTGTCGCCAACCACATAATCTCCATAATCCATTATAGCACCAAAATGATCATTCCCGAATCTAACAGTCCCGATAAACTTTTTCACGAAATTTCTGAGCCGCGAGCGATCTCCAGTCATATGTTTTGAGCAGCCTGAGTCCAAATACCACAGGGCGATTTGTACGACCTGCATTTGAAACCAGACAAATATGGATAACTGACAAACGTGGATCCCCAACCATAAGTGGGATCCGATTGGTTAGAGCAAGCATTGTTAATTGCAACAGAAGAGGAAGTTTCTCTAGCATCCTTAGTCCTATTACAACATGCGGGGGAACTAGACTTATGGTTAACGCATTGGGTACCTATAGGAAATGTCCTGCCTGTTTCCTTCCAAATCCTAATATTGCTAGGATTAGGCCGTTTAGCAAAGGGGCGATGACTTCCTATTGATAATTTTCTTCCAGTGGGTCTCCAATGATAGCCAACATTAGAAAACTTCCTTCCTGTAGCTTTCCAAACATGTTTTACGCAATTATAATACACAGCATGACAAACAGAAGGTAATTTATAAGCATTCAAACTTGTCTTAACACACACATCATGACTACCAGAATTTAAAGAGTTATTATAGATCTCACAAATGGTCATAGAATTCGAATTAATTACAGTACGCCTAGAGCTAATACTAGAATCAACACGATTCATAACATTCAGATCAGTCTTATTGTTCTTAATGTGGTCTTCTACTTTCTTTCCTTGAGCACTCTTAGCTGGCGAAGTCCTATCATTCCTTGTATTCCAACTAGGCTTAGACCTGCTAGCATTAGTGACACCTTTTACTCCTGTAGAATTAATGATAGGAACATTAGAACGAGATACGTCTGTTTGAAAACTGGTGTATGATGTTTTACGTTCTGATGATGTTAAGGGCACATTAAAGGTAACACGGTTGTTCTTAACCTTAGAGGAAAATTCATCAGCCTTATCACGCATGCAAATAGCTTTGGGACACGTCCCAATGGCATAATCTAAGAGCTCATATGATCTGTTGGTGAGATAATAAACATCACGGATGGCAATGTCCACAGGTCTCACCATTTTAACCTCTTCAATGGTCTCACAAAGGATATCTAGGCAATCCTTAAGATACCTAAGATACTTACTATGGACAAGCGCATTATTCCTAAGGGGAAGAGGAATATTAATGGCATCACAATCAATTCTTTTTGTTTTATCAATCTTGGTGAGACTGCAATCACATGCAGTGACGGGCATTTTCCCTTTCACCTGAGTCTTTAGATTCTCAATTTCATTTAACAAAGAATTTATTTTCTCATTCGTTTTAACACGTTTGATCTTGATCGATTCATGTAACTCTTTGTAATGTTGTTTGATTTTTGAGTTTTCAGCTTGAAAGCAATCATTTTCGTATTTAATGTTGTTAATGACGTTCTGAAGTTGAAGAGTTTGAGAATCTAAACACGGAGGTTTCTGGGTATCAATCGCATCACATTTATCTGTCTTTAATTGTGCAATTTGAATCTTCAGTTTCCGAATCGTGTTAGTGTGAGCTTGAATTTTTATATCCCGTTTGGCTAATTCAAAATATGCATCAAACTCAGGAGCATCCGAAGATGTCTTGGCATTTGAGTTTCTAATTCTTTCTTCTAGATGTTGGTATCTTAATTGCAAGTTAAGATTATCAACCTCTAGTTTTGAAAAATGCTTGACCATGTTATCATGATCATTGATTGGCTCAGAAACAGTCAACAAAAGTCAACCAAAGAATTGGTCAACTAAAGTCAAACTATAAAAGAGTCAATGCAATGATCCAAGGAGTATAGAAATATTCCCGGGTCGTTAAGTTCCCGATGAGGAGTGAATTGTATCGAAAACGGATGAGATCAAGTGATTATGAAACGGGATTGGGAAAGTGAAATTGATTCAAATTAAACTACGAGATTAAAAATGAAAATGATAAAAAAATACTACAGATGATCACTGGAAATATGGAAACGTTTAAAAATCTAAAAATGTACGTTACGTTTAATTAAAACGTCTACGTACGAAAATAAAAGTGAAAATAGAAATCTACAAACACCTAGATGATGAAAAACATATTTTTACAATCTAAATGATAAAAGAAAATTTTAAGAAAAAGAATTTTTTTTTTGACTTTTTAATTAATTAGTATTAATTAACTACTAATTACTAATTAAGCTAATTTAAATTTTAATAAATACTAAACTAATTTATAAAATTATGGAAGTATTTTCTAAAATTACCTAACACTTACAGAAGTCCTAAAAAATTACAAAAAGTTCCTAAAAGTAATAAAAAACTATTTTAGAAATTAATTATCTAATTATTAATTAAAAACTAATTAAACTAATTTAATTATTATAAATAGAATATGAACAGTAGAAATTCTAAGAAAATTACTGAAAACTCTAAAACTTATTTAGAACCTAGGAAAAATATAAAAAGAAGCTACTGTTTAACAAAATTTAACAAAACTATTTAATTAACTAGTTTCAACTAATTATTAATTAAACTAAATTAATTCTAATAACTACTAAATAAACAGTGAAAATTCTAAGAAAATCTCTACAATTACTTTATGATACTAGGAACTTAAGAAAATTATGAAAACAGGTTATCACTTAATAAGAAATTAAAAAGAAAAATGAAAATCTAAGTTAAGCTAAATAGAAACTATCACTTAAAAAAAATGATTATTTTTGGATTTTTCTGATTGGAACTAGTTTGTACACTGAAAATAAACAGCTTTTGTGAAACAACTTTTTACAAAACTCAAAAATAAGCAGTTTGGACACCAAAGACCTTATTCAGTTGACTTACTTGACCAAATAGACAAATGAGCTTGAATGGGTTTAAGTGGGGTCCACAGTGCTTAAGTCAGATTCAAATAAACTCAATGGACAAGTTTAAGCAAGAAACAACCAAACTCTTTCACAAATTAAGCCAAAGAGACCACAATAAGCACTGCTTATTTGGTGACTGGGCAGGAAATGGGACAAACTTTAGGGCTATCTATGGGGCCCACAAGGGAGATTAAGCTCACAAGCTTGATTCCACTGGATAACCGGCTAGCTTGTGAGTCTAGAAAGCTAAAGCTCACCAACTGGGGTCCACTGATGTGGCTAGTGGAGCCCACCAAAGTTGGGTGTGTGAGACTGTGATGCTCAGTCAAATGTTGTAAGTGCACAAGTTTGAGAGTCTAAATTTAGCAGTGATTAAGCAAATAAAAGGAAACAAATCACAAGATCATGCAATAGGACTGTGAAGCTTCTCAAATCCATAAAAATCTCAAGTTAAGCTCTTAAATTAAACAAGTAGTAAGCTCAAGGATTTAGCTTGTTGTGGCTTTGGGAAACTGGTTCAGTGGACTAAGTCCCTAAGCACAAAGCTCCAATAAGCTAATAAGCTCCCAAGGGAATATGCAAAAACACTTAACAACAAATAACAACAACAATCACTAAAAACAACAACAATGACAACTAGAACAAATGAGAGCAGCAACAGAGGTCNGTTGAACACCATAGCAATAGAAGATCAGTTAGGAGGAGCTTATCAAAAAATTCCAAAATCCTAGTCAGAGGCCACCAAACCAATTATCAAATTCCAAGATTCCTCAGATTATGAATCCAAATGGATGCAAGCTTAATTGAAATTCCAATTTTAATCAAAAAACTGCGCCTTGCTTTTTGAAACTTTGACTAGAGTTCATGAATCAATACTGATTACTTAAGTTAGTACTAACACCTAGAAAATCAGACAAATTTACGGTACATACACTAGTTTTAGAGATGAATTTGAGGCTTAATGGATCTCAAATCTCACAACAAGTTCACAGAAATGAGACCTTTTGGATGATGATTTTTTTTATATAAAATAACCCATGGATTTTTATCTCTTGTCTGACCTAAGTAAAACCTAAATGAATGTGAGACAAAACTTTCACTGAAACACAATGGATTCCCTTTTTACGAACCCTGAACCAAACACTCCATTTAAAAGCTGAAACATAGGATTTTTAGAACAAAAATGAAAATGTACATCATAAGTCTCTTCTAAGGTCATATAAACTTGGATGAAAAGCTTATGATCAAAAAGAGAAATCAACTATTAACAACTAATGATCATAGGCAAAGATTGTGCTAAATTTCAGTCATGATATACAGATTTGAGCACAAAAACTTTCTAATGACAAGCCTCAAATAAACCAGACCAATTAACTAGCATACACCAATGAAGACATAGAAATAGCAAAGATAAAGGCTTATGGCTAGATTCTAACAGTGATTAATGCAATATATAGAGAACAAGCTTACAAGTTGCTTATTAACTGGAGGCATCATAAACCAAAGACCAAAGAGACTACCTATTAGACCTCCCATGAGATCACTATACATCATCCAATCAGCTATCAACCCTGCTCAAGTCACCATTTTATCAACTGCATTTTATGATTTTCCACAAATTTCTTGTATTTTCTTGTATTTTTGCTTTTTCAACTTAAACTGGATTTTATGGTATCTAAAAGCTCTTACAAGCTTCCTGGGAGCTTATGTTTCCTAGTTTAGTCCATAACAACAACAATCATACACATTCACTTTGAAACGAGATTTGAGGAAAAATTTGCAAAATTCGAATTAATGCTTGAACTTGAAATTAATTGATAAAAAAAAAGTTGAACTACACTGATATCATTTGCTACAATACTTAAAAACTTTGAAATACAATGATTTAAAAGAAATTAACTAAGTAAACTATATTAAAAACTAAGTTATGACTCTCCCGGCTGCTCCTCCTTCTTTTTCTTTTTATATTGGCCTTCTAGGGTTTCTTGGGGCTTCCTTGACCTTTCCCAGCAACAATATAGACCTTTGGATTAGAGACATAAAATCTTGACCGTTTGATCCTTTTGGCGCCAAAAAGTCTTTTGGGTAGTTATAGGTAGCTTGGAGGGATTTGGGGGCATTAAATGCATTTTGGAGCTTAGCTGGGGTTGGGGGAACATGGTGAGTTGTATCTGATGTGGAGGTATGGAGGAGGTGATGGAATTGGTACAGTGCACGTGGGGTGAGAGGGAAGAAGATGGTCAAAGGGTTTGACCCTGGGAAGGGGTTATAAACCGGGGTTTATAATATTTTGGGTTTTGGGCCGGGTTATGATAAAGGGAGATGGGCTAGTGATGGGTTGGACTTGGTTTAGGATTAAATTTGGGTTTATAAAAAGATAAAGGGTCCGTTTGGTTAGTTAGGTTATAACAAGGACCATTTTTGTAATTCTTTCAAACTTGATGGACTGAAATGAACTTTTCCCAAAGATATCACAAGGACCAAAATTGCCAAACTTGATAAACCCAAGGACCATAAATTCTATTTTCCCATTTTTAAACATCCAAGGACCATTTTTGTAAATTTCCCAAAGTTCAGGGACCAAAACTGCCATTTTTCCAAAAATTCATTCAAGGACTATTTTTGACAACTTAAAACATTCCAGGGACCTTGAATGATAAAACTCCACATTTTCAAATTCCAGGGACTAGATTTGCCAATTTTAGAAAGTTGGGGGACTAAAACTGCCAATTCTGCAAACTTTGCTCATTTTTCATTTGTTTTTAAACATTTTGCATTTGAGACATATAAAACACGATCCTTGGATATTTTCATCATTTTGATGTGATTTTGCGTGTTTTCAGATGTTTTGCGTTTCAGAATTGACCAAAAATGACGAGTGTTTGAGCACTCATCAATCATCTTTTTGAATTTTTTCACGCAATTTTAAATTCTCCCCCTCAAGCTCAATAACACGATTCTGGAAAACATTTAACGTAACAGACATTTCATGAAATTGGGAAGCAGTTAAAGATGAATCAGTAGCAGTATAAAACACATCTTGAGCAATGCACATAGCAATTAAATCATCATTCATGATGAGAGCATTCTTCCTCGCAATTTCACTATGTTGAAGATCTATTACAGTTTGTTTCCCTTCAAGTTCCAGATTTTTAAACTCCTCTTTCATTTCATTAATCTCTGATTTAAGAGAAGTTTCCATGCATTCAAAATGTTCTTTGATTTGTTTAAAAAATGGAATGACTTCTGTGAGATAACAGTCTTTTGTAACTTCAAAACCCCTTTCCCCCTCAGTAATTCCCGTTGGAGTAATTCTCTTTTTACATGTTTTGTCAAAGTCAGCAAACATTTGATACAGAACATACATGCTAATAAGAGTTTTACATTGAGTGGGCAGAGCTATCTGAACTAGGTTCATTGGTGTATTGGGAGGATACACCGTTGGGGTAGCAAACTTAAGGGGAGTGGTAGCCTTAAGTTGTTCAGCTTTCATTTTTTCAATGTCTAAAGCCCAAAAAATCTATTCTTGGGTTAACCTAGTTTGGGGCACAAAGACGGTCAAACGATTCTGTTCATAGTAGTTATGGGGCTTGATATTGACACGCTTTTCAATGCTCATGGGATCCTTTATTTTAACCTCTAGTCTTTTCCTATTTTCAGATTCAATTTCATCAATCTCTTCTGTATCATTCATAACAGGTGGGGCATGATTGGGCTTAAGCATCACATTAAAATCATATAAGGTAGGTTGAGAGGCACTAACGCTCCTAAGGAAATTAGTTTTTGGCACTCCTGTATCCTTATTACTATGTTCATCTCGAAGCTTAATTTGCTTTTGTATCATTTGAGCAGTTTGAATGGTTTGGCCTTGTGTGTACAATTTGTCTTCAAGTTTGTTCTTTAAGGCCTTTAAATTGGAAAAATCGTTTAAGAGTTTGGCTTCTTTATTTTGAAAATCTAACTTTAGTGTGGTGACACTATTTTGAATCTCCTGTTTTTGTTTAACAGTATGATCGATTTGATTTTGCAAAGATTTTATTTCGATTCCTAACTTTTCTTCCTTTAAATTCCTTTCGGTAATATATGCACACATTTGCCAATCCATTTTCTGTTCACGTTCGGTTAACTCAAATTTTGCATGTTGTTGATACATATTCACCTGATCTTTAAGAATATTAATCCTAGTGGTCAAGGTATCATCTGGTATAACAGCAGTATATTCATCATATTCACAAGTATCATTATCAACGGAAGAGTCATCACTTGGTAAAGCAGTCTCGATATTTTGTTTCAAATATTGCTCATATGGGACAACATTGCTATTACCCATATCAGCAGGATCTGAATCAATACTGTCGGAGTGATTTACTTCGTTATGGGTCCTTTGGTTGTGCATTACATTATCAACATGTGTATCGAGAGATGCTCTACTAGGTTTATCAGATTCTTTATTGTTATCCATATGTTGTTGTTTTGAGAAAACATTTTTGTTTTTCAAATCAACATCATCTGGAGTGACAATACTAGTTTGATGTACCTCATCGAGCATCGTTGGAATAGCACTTGTTTTATATGTGTCATATAATTTGAGTACCTCAGAAATGATGGATGATTTGGAAGTTCTCGATTGGTGTGGTGATGTGATTGCAGATGTAAGCTTGGCAATGAAGATGGTTTGTGCAGTAGGTTCATCATCAACATCGGAATCAAATGCATCACAATCTTCAGCCTGGAAGATGTTTGGGTCATTCAGAGCAAGATCCTGGACTGGTTGATCATCCATATCAGCATCAAAGGAATTCCCTTCATCACCCGCAAGAAATAGCAGTTGTTCCTCATCCAATATGACTCCATTCTCTTGTGCCTGCATCAACAACATCTTTTCTTTGAAGTAGTCGGAGTTCTGAGGACGTTTTGGTTCAGTGCAGTTTCTTGCAATATGACCTAGCCCACCACAGTTGTAGCACTTGATTTGTCTTCCTTGTCCTTGATTGGCATTACCCATCCTATTCTGAACATTTCCCCGGACATTCTGTCTTCCCTGAATCACAACTCGCCCATCTTCCACAACAGCAAGATTACGCGGATTCGATGAGGTTCTGAGTTGATTGTTGGTTTGAGGTAGAGTGCTTCTGAAGTGTTGAACAAGTAGTGAGACTTGGTTGGAGAGATTATCAATTCTCTTGTCCATCTTGTCCATGTAAGAATTCCCAGATTCTTGTGGATTAGTCTTGAAACTTGCTGATTGCATGGAGGTTTGACCAAGAGAGGACTGATTCTGTGTTGTTTGAACAGTGGTTACATGATTGATTGAGTCAGTCGAGAATTGGTTAAGTCCCTGAGTACTGGAGATTAGAGCAAGATGATCATTTGAGGGATGAAATTTCTCTCTTAGCTTACGATCATACAAGGCATGTTTCTCATGTTGTAGCAGATAAGCATAGAGTTGTTCATAGTTGGTATTTCTGAGTCCTTTGTTTAACTTCACAGCTGTGACAAACCGATCCCATTCTGGTGACATGTTGTTGACAAACTTTGAGTTGAGTTGGATGTTGGGCATTGTCATTCTGATCATTCTCATGTCATTCACAAGCTTGTGGAATCTGACATAGTAGTCATTGATGCTTTCACCGGGGTTCATCTTAAAGTGCTCGAATTCATCATACAATTGAGACTCACGATCTTCCTTAGTTAGTTCTGACCCAGCTAGCAACATTTTGACATTGTCCCAAATGGCTTTGGCCTCAGTGTTGAAGTTAATCAGTTTGTAGATGTCCTTTGGTAGCCCTTGTACCACAATGTTTGAAGCTCGAATGTCGGCATCATATCGTTTCTTTTCCACTTCATTCAGATCATTGTAAGTACGAGGTCTATCAATTCCAAAGGTGACTGTCCCATCATCACCAGTAGAGATAACATCTCTGGTAGTATTCTTTGAAACGGCCCTTCATCAATTGATCTTAGAATGTTCTCCCCATTTTCTTTGCCTTGACAATACAAACGAATTCTTTGTGACCATGACTCATAGTCGGTCCTGTCGAGCATAGGAGGTCGAGTGTCGGACCCAGCAGCTTGGATATCATCAATTGATGTAACCGTGGTCATGATGACTATATCTTAAACGGGATTTTACAACACACGTGACTTAAACCGAGAAATCGATTCTTTCCCGGGATTTTACTAAAGTCAACTTGGAAAACCGCTAAGATAACTAACCGCTGACAATTAAACCGCTAACAAGTAACCGCTGACAAAACTAACCGCTGACAGAGTAACCGCTTCGATTAAACCGCTGGCTATGATAACCGCTTGACAGAGTAACCGCTATCACTTAACCGCTATCAATTAACCGCTGACCAAGATAACCACTAAAACTTAACCGCTGCCCAAGATAACCGCTACGACTTAACCTCTAACACTTAACCGCTGACCAAGATAACCGCTGAAGAGTGAACCGCTGGAAGGTAACTGCTATAACAGTACACAGTACAACGTTATGTTCGCTGACCAGATGTACTAGCCGCTAGTACTTAACCGCTGAAACTCAATCTAACCGTTGCCAAGAAGAACTTTATCGAGGAGCAAACCGCTGTCAAGAAAATGGTCCAAAAACAATCGTACACTTCAAAAACGTGAGATCTAGCCAAACCAACTGATAAACTAGGTAAATCTAACCCCTCTAATCCAAGAAGTACAAGAAAGAACATGTTAGGAATACGTTTTTTGTATGAGAAAGATTTGGTCACCCCCAGATATGATTAAGCATTGTTTAGCTCGTAGTAGTTATATTAGTTAGTAAAACGTAGATTAGTAGTAGATTAGTTCGTGGAAGAAGGACGGGTCTTTACCCACTGTATACCTGATCCGCAGCCCAAGTGGCACGCCCAAGTGGCAAAACCCATGTACATATAAATACCCTCTCCATCCTTGGAGAGGGTAAGCCTTCTCATAATCTATTTTCTTTTTTTTTTGTTTTCTCTCCAAGGCTTCACCTCTTTCTCTCTCTAACTTTCTCTCTCTATATTTCTTTCTTTGTTTCTTGCTTGTAAATGATCCACACCACAAGGATCATTACGTGTTTTGAGCTTATCTAGTATCCTACAATTGGTATCAGAGCCATGGTTACATCCTAGGGATTGTAGGACTTGTGGTGTATGGTTTGTTTTGGTTTCTATTAGTTTAGGGTGGTTTTTACTCATTTTGGAGCTTGTTCGTGGTGATTCTTGTGTTCTTTCTTGTACTTCTAGGATTAGAGGGGTTAGATTCATCTAGTTTATCAGTTGGTTGGACTAAATCTAACGTCTGTGAAGTATACGAGTGACTTTGGAACCTTTTTCTTGCCAGCGGTTTGCTCTACGTTAAGGTGTTCTTCGCAGCGGTTAACTTGGGTTTCAGCGGTTAAGTACTAGCGGTTAGTACAAGTTGATCAGCGAACATTACGCTGTACTTTGTACTGTTTCAGCGGTTAACTTCCAGCGGTTTATTCTTCGGCGGTTACTTTACTAGCGGTTACTCTGTCAGCGGTTACTATTGTTAGCGGTTTAATAATCAGCAGTTACTATTCCAGCGGTTAAGTTTCAGCGGTTATTACATCAGCGTTTTTCTTTCAACGGTTACTTGTCAGCGGTTACTGTTCCAGCGGTTTACTCATCTTAGCGGTTTTCCTGGTTGACTTTAGTAAAATCCCAGGAAAGAATCGATTTCTCGGTTTAAGTCACGTGTGTTGTAAAATCCCGTCTAAGACTTTGTCATCATGACTACTGTAACATCTATTAATGGTATCCAAGCTGCTGGGTCTGACACTCGACCTCCAATGCTAGAAAGAACGGACTATGAGTCTTGGTCACAAAGAATTCGCTTGTATTGTCAAGGCAAAGAAAATGGGGAGAACATTCTGAGATCAATTGATGAAGGACCGTTCCAAATGGGTACTACCAGAGATGTTATCTCCACTGGTGATGATGGGACAGTCACCTTTGGAATTGACAGACCTCGTACATACAATGATATGAATGAAGTGGAAAAGAAACGATATGATGCTGACATTCGTGCTTCAAACATTGTGGTACAAGGGCTACCGAAGGACATCTACAAACTGATTAACTTCAACTGAGGCCATAGCTGTTTGGGACAATGTCAAAATGTTGCTAGCTGGTTCAGAACTAACAAAGGAAGATCGTGAGTCTCAATTGTACGATGAATTCGAGCACTTTATGATGAACCCTGGTGAAAGCATCAATGATTACTATGTCAGATTCCACAAGCTTGTGAATGACATGAGAATGATCAGAATGACAATGCCCAACATCCAACTCAACTCAAAGTTCGTCAATAACATGTCACCAGAATGGGATCGGTTTGTCACAGCTGTGAAGCTAAACAAAGGACTCAGAAACACCAACTATGAGCAACTCTATGCTTATCTGCAACAACATGAGAAACATGCCATGTATGATCGTCAGCTAAGAGAGAAGTTTCATCCCTCAAATGATCCTCTTGCTCTAATCTCCAGTGCTCAAGGACTCAACCAATTCTCAGCTGACTTAATCAACCCTCCAATCACTGCTCAAGCAACACAGAATCAGTCTTCTCTTGGTCAAGCCTCAATGCAATCAGCAAGTGTCAAAACAAATTCACAAGAATCGGGAAATTCCTACATGGACAAGAGAATTGATAATCTCTCCAATCAAGTCTCTCTGCTGGTTCAACACTTCAGAAGCACTCTTCCTCAAACCAACAATCAACTCAGAACCTCATCTAATCCACGTAATCTTGCTGTTGTGGAAGATGGGCGAGTTGTGGTTCAGGGAAGACAGAATGTCCGAGGAAATGTTCAGAACAGAATGGGTAATGGCAATCAAGGACAAGGAAGAATCAAGTGCTACAACTGTGGTGGGCTAGGTCATATTGCAAGAAACTGCACTGAACCAAAACGTCCTCAGAATTCCGACTACTTCAAAGATAAAATGCTGCTGATGCAAGCCCAAGAAAATGGAGAACAATTGGATGAGGAACAACTGCTATTTCTTGCTGGTGATGATGGGAATTCCTTTGATGCTGATGTGGATGATCAACCAGTTCAGGATCTTGCTCTTAATGACCCAAACATCTTCCAGGTTGAAGACTGTGATGCCTTTGATTCTGATGTTGATGATGAACCTACAGCACAAACCATCTTTATGGCCAAGCTTACATCAGCAGTCACATCAACAAATCGATCAGGATCTTCCAAATCATCCATCATTTCTGAGGTACTCAAATTATATGACACTTATGAAACAAGTGCTATTCCAACGATACTCAATGAGCTACATCAAACTAGTATTGTCACACCAGATGATGTTGATTTGAAAAACTCTAATGTTCCCTCAAAACAACAACATATGGATAACAATAAAGAGTCTGATGGACCTGATAGAGCATCTGACGATGCACATGTTGATAATGTGATGCACAACCAAAGAACTCATGACGAAGTAAAACACACCGACATTATTGACTCAGATTCTGCTGATATTGGTAATAGCAATGTTGTCCCATATGAGCAGTATTTAAAACAAAGTGTCGAGATTGCTTTACCAAGTGATGACTCTTCCATTAATAATGATATGGTCGATGAACACAAGAAACCCAACACAACACAAATGACAAATAATCCTAAACTATGTGACAAAGATTCAGTAAGCTCTATATTTCATGAGACATAGATCAGTCAGTCACCCGTGTTATTCAGTAATGCTAAGGACTGCTCCATAGTATGCTTTCTACAACTTCATTCACACCTTTCGGTGCTTTTAAAGGGAACCGAATTCATAATGGGATACGAACGTGCATTTGCAACACTCTTTGGTCAAGATGTTCAGATCTTCACCGACACAATGATTCTTAACTTAGATCAATTGCAACAACAGCTTGACCAAGGAATATCTTCCAAAACTGGATCCATCGCCGCTCTTAGTGTACTCAACAAACAACTCCAAATGTTCTTTGAGTCAAAACTCACTCTGCAGTATGATTATTATAGTGAGATGACTAGAAGCTGTTTTGCTAAACACACGGGAATTGAGGTTGACACGTTCAGAGATACACTCATCCAGCTCATGGGTGATGTCAAAACGTTCATTGAGGAAAGAGCATGACTCAGACACTTGGATGACGAGAAAGTGAAGGGATCCCTGGTACAGTCATGTGATGGCAATGATGATTCAGGAAAAGCATTGGATGATGGGTTAAGTGCCACGATGAGTAAAGAATCAGAGAATGTTAAGTTTGACACTACCATCAGTTCAGTGACTCTAGTCACCCATGGCATGAATGCTAAATCTAGACCGGTTAATGAACAAAGGTCATGTGCTGAGGTACCATTAACTGATCAACATAATGTGCTCTCTAATGAACGGGAGCATACTGATCAAATCAAACTCACTTATGACACAAATTTGTTGGAAAAGACTGATAGCAATACCAGGTCTGATACAACAAGTATGAGTCATAAAGGGGAAGAAAGTGATCAGGATGCTGAACGTGATAAATTGGTAAGTTCTGTGTTGACGGCTGATGTTTTTAAATCAAAAGATATGGTTGATAAAGATACTTTTAATGAACTCTCAAAAAGATTTTTGCAACTTGAAAAACATTGTGTTTCACTTGAAATCGCAATGCAACAAAAGGAAGAAAGTTTTCAAAATAATCAACCATGTAAAACTCCGGAACTTCCTGATTTCCGTGAATACTTCATGATTAATGATTTGAAAGCTCAGCTAGACACCAAGAACTTGACAATCAAACACCTGAAAAACCGTATTACTGTGTTGAGTGATATGTGTAATGATATTAAAGCTAAACTTGTCTGTAGTGAGATTACGACTAGAAATTTTGAGACAAAAATGGCTAAATTACTGTTGGACAATGAGTCTTTGAAAATTATATCTAAAAACCTGAATGAGTCTATCAAAGAAAAGAGTACTAAGGCTGCAGTTTAAACAACTTCTTGGACTAACAAATATGATAAATTCAAAGCACAACTTCAGGAAGTAGGTTTCACTGTCACAACTATTAATCATGAGCCTGCAAAAGCAACTGTGAACAGTGAGAACACTAAATTGGCTAAACCATCAATCTTGAGGAAACCAGTTTTTCAAAGAAATAGAAATCTATCAGTTGTCAGACAACCAAGTGTATTTAGGTCTGAACGAGCAAAATTTTCAAAAACCAGGTTTGCCTCCCAAGTTGATGTGGAACATGTGTTAACTAAATCAGTCAATACACAAAATCTGCCTACTAATATTGATTCTAGCTCTGTAACATTTCATCAAGGTGATTCCCCTTCACCTGCACCCAGCTCTCTTAGGATCAGTTCAAAAACTGGGTCGAAACCGAGCATAAAAATTGTAAACTCTTATGACCTGTATAAGTACGGTGATCTAGAAAGGGATAGAAAAAGAGCACAACTGCATAAGGATGGAATCTTAGGCTCTCAACCTTTGTTTATGCCTCTTGCTTTAATGAAGAACACTGCTAAGTTTCAAATGATCAAGCCTAGGATTTATATAAAGTCATCTTCTGTGCATAAGAAGCTTAATAATTCTAGTTCTTGCCTAAAGTGGATTCCAACCGGTAGAATATTTAAGCTCATTGGACTTAAGTGGATACCAACCAGTAAGGAGATTACTAATGGCAATCCCATGGTCAGCCGAAAAACCCCTAAGAGTTTGGATACTGTTGTCACTAACCCATATACATGCAATCGAGTTTGTGATAATGCAGGTTATCCTTACTCAAGTGGAAGAACTTTTTACTTTTGCCACACAAGAAGGCACAAAACATGGAGGCCAAAGATACACAAATCTCCAATGTTGGGAGATTTTACATCTCATCCGTGATGTACCTCTTTCCATGACTTCTGAGATACTCTACTCATGACTCGGACTTTCACTGCTATTACAGGAATTACCAGCTGTGTTCATTCCTCCTGTTCTCTTGTGATTTTTTATCTTCAATCAATGCATTCTGATTTTTCTTACAAAATTCAGGTCATTGATTGAGGGGGAAAATGTTTTTTAGATTTGCTTTGATTGCTTCTCATGTTTGATTTAGTTGTCTTGACTGTTGCCTTTTTCTCCCTGTGTATGAGCTAAGTGCTTACGTTTAGTTGCTTGCATTAACTAAAGGACCTATTTTGCCAAATTGATAACTTGACCAGCGGTTTGTATAGTAGAGGGACTTGGTTTGACAATTTTGAAACTTCTCATGGTACTATATATAATGGCAGCGGTNAGGTCATTGATTGAGGGGGAAAATGTTTTTTAGATTTGCTTTGATTGCTTCTCATGTTTGATTTAGTTGTCTTGACTGTTGCCTTTTTCTCCCTGTGTATGAGCTAAGTGCTTACGTTTAGTTGCTTGCATTAACTAAAGGACCTATTTTGCCAAATTGATAACTTGACCAGCGGTTTGTATAGTAGAGGGACTTGGTTTGACAATTTTGAAACTTCTCATGGTACTATATATAATGGCAGCGGTTAGATCATGTTTGGCATTATTGCAAAACTCTCTCTCTCTAAACTTTTAAAAAACCTCGTCTCTAAACAAATCCGCTGCGCCTTCATCCTCATCTAATTTATGCATCTCATAGTATTGCTATCTGTTTCTAGGTACGTTATGGATGTTCCTACTTGTTTCGTTCTCTATTGCATGTGCCTAGTAGTTTTCCTTTCCCTTTTGTGATTCGTAGACTAGCAGCGTGTAGGATAAGTGTTTAGACGTAGGTTGTTAGAAGGTTTTATTATAATTCTGTTGCTTGCCATAGTGGATACAATGTGTGTTTCTAGTGTTAATTGCATATCCATGATCTCAGTGTATCTTTCTTTTGAGGTTTATGGGATTTGTTCTGGGCAGCGGTTACCTTTTTGTTCTTGATAGCGGTTACTTTATGTTCTTGGTAGCGGTTTGCGTATAAGTTTTTCTTGATAGAGGTTACTTTATGTTCTTAGTAGCGATTTCAATATGAGTTTTTCTTGATAGCGGTTAGATTAGCTGCTGTTAGATTAGCAGCAGTTAGATTAGCAGCGGTTAGATTAGCAGCGGTTAGTTTAACAGCGGTTAATTTATCGGCGGTTAGGTTAACAGCGGTTAGTTTAACGGCGGTTAGTTTTACAGCGGTTTGTTTGCCTAGCGGTTTGTTTGCTTAGCGGTTTATTATTCTAGCAGTTTGGTTTCCCAGCGGTTTATGTATGTCTTGGTGTGTGCTTTTGCTTAATTCTCTTCTCGTTGGGGGCTTGTCTTGAATACGTGTTTGTTTTATGAATGCTCTAACCATCACATCTTTCTTTGGTCTTCTTGTATGAATTTTGGTGTGTGTAGAACATTATGACGGACTCTCACACTCAAGGATCCTCAGCCACTCAATCTACTGTACCCACTCGTACAGATGACGAGTATTGCCATACCAAGACTGGGTTCCAATCGGGAAAAGCTTCTGCTACCTTAAAGCCGTCAAGCCGCAGGATCTGGGAATTAGTCATCAAAGGAGTATACCTCGAACACCTCAACAGAATGGAGTTGTTGAAAGACGAAACCGTACACTTGTAGAGGCAGCGCGAACTATGTGGATCTTCTCCAAAGCTCCTATGTTCCTCTGGGCTGCCTCCTTAGCTAGTACTCTCTCCTTAGCCCTGGTTTTTGCCTGTGATTTTGATCCTATTATACCACCACCCCACTTCTTCCTGTACTCTTCATACTTGTCAAGAGTCTTGGTGAACTGGTTCAATGCTGGTGGGACTTTCAAACGCTGCTTGAGGATCCTCCTCTTCCTCTGAATCCTCACAACTTGTGGCCATCTCACAAATCTGTGGACATCCTTCTTCGGTGGCAAAGCTCCAACTAATATCAAACTGCTCCTGCCTCTTCTCGAACAACGGATTCACCACCTTCTCCGTCTTCTTCTTGGTAGCAATCTTCACACCTTTCTTTGGAGCCATTGGTATGAAATTTGGATTTGGAAGTTGTAAACGGCGATAGTCATCTCATCCAAGGATAATAATGATTAAAAGTTGTAATTGCATCATCTATCACCGAATGAGAAGAAGACACTTGTGTTTGCTGTTCTTCACTGGATGAGGGGTCTAGTCATCAGGAAGCGGTTGAGGACCTACAACTTGGCATCGAAAGCTACCAGACACAACTGAACCTCACCAAGAACGGAATGACCCTACAAGCTGGACTTTTGTCATCACCTTGCTTTAATTTATTAGGGTGATGTAATATGACAATGTGTTAACTCTTAATATTTTTTGATATATATATAATGATTAAAAGTTGTTATGTTTTTCACTGTATGCGGATTATCCGAAAAGTTGTACGCTTCAGTGCAACCTTTCTAGTAAAAGAAGAGAAGTCTTCTTTTGCCAAAATCTCTTTCTTCTAAAATTCTTCAAAAGAGATTTTGTGGTGTACAAGGTGGCTATCGGACTTAAATTTTCTCAAATACGTTACCGCTCACATTAATGGCTATTAAACGTTAAAATTAAAAACGGGTCATTAATTGAGGGGGAGCGTATTTGCTCAAAATTTCTTCACCTTTAAAAACTTTGTGCACCAGCAGCAGTGAAATTCAAAAAGTGTCTCAAAATCAGTAAACATTTAAAATTCTATCACATTTCTCTCCAAAATTTCTTCTAAAAGCATTTAAATCAATTGGGATCACAAAATCTCAAAAGATTTGAAATTTTATGATCGGGGGAGAGAATGTGATTTAAATATGAAAACTGATTTAAATGTGATGTTTTTGGAACTTAAAAGGATGTTTTTGGACTTAAGAGAACGCTCCCGTATGTGCAAAAATTTTAAAGATTTTGGATTTTAATCATAGCACATATTAAGGGGCAGCAAGTGAATAGATGTGATGTTTTTGGACTCAAAAGATCGCTCCCGTATGTGCTAAAATTTTAAAGATTTTGGATTATAAACAAAGCACATATTGAGGGGGAGCAAGTGATTAAAAATGATGAATAAATGATCTCAAATGAAAGCTCACCTATATGTGCCAATGTTTTATAAACTTTCAAATATTGATTCAATCAATGTGCACATATTGAGGGGGAGCAAGTGGCTAAGAGTCTTTCGCGTGTTTTTACAATAATAAGTAGAAACCGTGAATTGCTTATGACTCAGAATTTGACTCATGAATTGATGAAACATGAAAAGTCGTGAATCGAAAAGACTAGTCCTGGCCGGGTAATAATTTCAAGCTGGTTTACCAGTGATGTAAACGTGTCTCGAAGAGGACTGGTCTAAGTAGAAAGTACCGTTTCGAGAAACTCTTCTTATATGTATACTTTGACGGGTCTAACTTCCTTTTTAAGGAATGTTAACAACTTCAAGTTAGTTATTAGGGCTAGTTATCACCAAAAGGCTGATAATGGATCCCTTTAACTAAGCAACATAAACGTGTCCCTAGGGTATATGTCTATTAAGAGCCGATCAATTCTAATAAGTGCAACTCACCCCGACATGTGCAAATTTCTTTTCTTTACCTATGAGCACATGTTGAGGGGGAGCATTTTAAAAATGATAAAACTATCAAAGTGTTAACAAAATGTGTTTCTTAATCATAAACACTTTGAGAGAATTTTCAATGATTTGGTTATATGGCGATTGTGGAAAGATACCAAAAGACCGACCACTTTACTTTAAATGCATGGAGTTATAAAGATGGTAAGGTTAGGTATATGCTCCCATGATCCACCAGAATCGGAGGGATCTTCCCAGGGACAATCCAATAGATAGATTAGAAGTCCTTGGGAATGATTACAAAAAAAAGGAGAAAAGTGAGAAAGGGAAGAGTGCCGACTGAGACTGAGCTAGGACTGGAACAAACCCAACAAGGTTCTAGTAATGAAGTCTCGGTAAGCACTGAAGGGGTTGAAGAATTAAAAAGAAATGAAATGAGAAAGGGTGAAAAGAAATAGCCCTCCAATTATTCAACCTTAGGGCAGAAACCGGGTTCAATTCATATGCTACTGATTGTTACTAAGGTAACATCGGTATTGAAGAAAAGACGTCATGGACCCAGTGACGCACTGCACTAAACCTTCCAGCCACTCAAGTTCTCTTAAAAGAGCTTGTTTCATTCTCACGGGGAACCGGTGTAAACTATCGACTTGTCTCTTAGAGCTAGTTGATATTGAAACAGGAGACCGCTCCCTAGTCTCCGAATAGGATAACCAAATGTGCACTTATCGAGTCTAGAGCCAAGAGATGCATCAAAAGATCTCATAGGAACACTTGATACTTCTACACTGGTGGTTCAAAATTAAGGACACCAGTTGTAATATTTTGAGTCCTACGCAGATCTTAGTAATCTGCCAAGAACACTTATGAGGGAATATACTCATGTATTTCCCAATGATTGAGTGGAAACTCCTGCCAGGGTCAACATCAAACAGCCCTGACAGCAGGTCACTTCGGTAATCACTTGTGGATTACGTTTAATGTGTACGGTGGTGTTCCAAAAGGTCTACAGTCGTGGGGTGATCTCCAGCGACTCACCTAATCGTTGGTGTACTTCGGTATGTCAGTGAAAGCCCTTTCGGGGGCATCCGATTAGGAACGGCCTTGGTAAGGATTAGAGAAAGTCTTCACACTATGCTGTTGACGATCTCGAAGTCCGAACCTGTAAGTGCCGGTATGTTTATTACTAACCAAATTTTATGCAGCTCAACATACCGAACTTTCCATGTTCACCACCATCACTCTAGTTCCACATGCTCATACCAACATCTAAAAGGAGTCGTCAGAACTGTTCAACCATGGAGATCTACTCAACAAAGGTGTATGGGCATGTTCGAAAGGCGTAATCACACCAAAGACAAAGAAGTTGACGATTGATGCCGATTGCTGAAAAGATGCAGATTCATCATCTCATGCTTACACTTCAACCACAAATATAAAGACATCATGATCAAGGAATGGGCTTCAACTATGCTTCCACAGCTCTGATGCAGAAGATCATGATCCAGAAAAGTGTAAGCATGACATCACAATGACAATCACAACATCACAAAGAGACACATACACTCAAAGATGACTTGAAGCTAATTATTTGGATGAAGAGCGAAGAGCAAAGTCAAAGATCATCATATACATCAAGGAAGTCATCTTGAGTCGTACATCAATGAAGAATCAACAACTACGAGCTACAAACGCATCTACAAAGATCTCAATGCAAGAATTCAAGAATGATTTTCAGGGGTGACCTCCCTTAGGGGGAGATTGTTAGGAATACGTTTTTTGTATGAGAAAGATTCGGTCACCCCCAGATATGATTAAGGATTGTTTAGCTCGTAGTAGTTATATTAGTTAGTAAAACGTAGATTAGTAGTAGATTAGTTCGCGGAAGAAGGACGGGTCTTCACCCATTGTATACCTGATCCGCAGCCCAAGTGGCACGCCCCAGTGGCAAAACCCATGTACATATAAATACCCTCTCCATCCTTGGATAGGGTAAGCCTTCTCATAATCTATTTTCTTTTTTTTTGGTTTTCTCTCTAAGGCTTCACCTCTTTCTCTCTCTAACTTTCTCTCTCTATATTTCTTTCTTTGTTTCTTGCTTGTAAACGATCCACACCACAAGGATCATTACGTGTTTTGAGCTTATCTAGTATCCTACAGAACACAAGAATCACCACGAACAAGATCAAAACTAAGTAAAACCACCCTAAACTAATAGAAACCAAAACAAACCATACACCACAAGTTCTACAATCCCTAGGATGTAACCATGGCTCTCTTATACCAATTGTAGGATACTAATAAAGCTCACAAACACGTAACTACTTGTGATTTGGTTCGTTTGGATGTAAGAAAGAAAAGAAGAAATGTAGAGAGAGAAAGTTAGAGAGAGAAAGTGGTGAAGCCTGAGAGAGAAAACCAAAGAAAAAGAAAATAGATTATGAGAAGGCTTACCCTCTCCAAGGATGGAGAGGGTATTTATATTTACATGGGTTTTTGCCACTTGGGCTGCGGATCAGTACAGTGGGTAAAGACCCGTCCTTCTTCCGCGAATACTAACTACTTCTATTCTACGTTTTACTAACTATTGTAACTACTACGAGCTAAACAATGCTTAATCATATCTGGGGTGACCGAATCTTTCTTATACAAAAATCGTATTCCTAACATAACCCTCTGAGTCTAATGAATATATCCCCCAGACGAAACGATAGGATGCATCAATTAGAAAACTTGTCATGATAATAACAAGAGTAGTAATTAGGTTAACACTGCTTCTCCCTACTGATTTCCCTTTCATTCATTTACTTGCTTTTTGTCATTTACTTTTATTAGCTTAATTAATCTATTTAATCATAAACCCCTTTTAAACATAACACTTAGCTTAGATAAATTCCATACGCATAGCTCTTGGGACGACCTCGACTTTACCAGCTAGCTATACCTCACATGACGGGGTATACTGCCCGATAGTGCATTAGGTAGACCTTTAGTAAACGAGCGACTTATAAATATTAAAACCTGGTCGGTAAAACCTGCATCAAGTTTTTGGCACCGCTGCCAGGGAGCTATTAGGATTTTATTTAAGTTTTACATTTTTTTTATTATTTATCATGTCAGGATACAAGACTCGGAGTGCTAAACCCTTTTTAGCAACACCATATGATAATCCCAAGAGACAATTCCGAGCAAAAAGAAATAACACTCCCATTTCTATTCATAATCTTTTATCTTTTTATGAACATTGATATCTAGATACGGAATTAAATCAAGGAACAAACATTGATACCCTCACAATGGAACAATAAATGGATAGGACCAATGATAATTATGATAGAGGGGTGACTTCGGAACCTGAAACAGTTAAGTCCGAAATTAAAGGGCAAATCATCGAAGAAGTATAAAATAAATAGTTTTCAGGTGAAAATGATGAGGAAAATGCACAAGAGCATGTGGAGGAAATTTTGTATATTGTGAGCACTTACGGACGTCCTAATGTCTCTACATACAAACTTATGCCAAGGGCTTTTCCTATATCCCTTACCTGGCAAGCAAGGAAATGGTTTAATAGCCTCCCTCGTGAGTCTAAGGCAACTTAGGAAAGTTTACGAAAGGAATTTGTACAAAGATTTTGTCCACCAACTAAACTAGCAGCCTCTGTGAGGGAAATATATATTTTTGTGCAAATTCAGGAATAGACACTCTACAAAGCATGGGAAATATACAATTATCTCCTTTATAGATGCCCGACAAATGACCTGAATAATCAAATGAAAGTCTTTGTTTTCTATAGGGGACTCGATAAATATAGTCGCAACATTCTTGACTCTCAAAGACCTATCCCTGGGCTACTTTCCAAGCGATACAAAGAACAGCTGAACATTTTCATAAATGGCACTTGGAAACAGGATTTGGACCTCGAGACAATTTCAAACAAAAGGTCATGAATACCTTAGCAAAGAATGATGGTGGATATGCGGCGGAATTTGAGAGAGCCAGAAGAGAAAGAAATGAGGCTGAGAGGAATCAACGAAGTGAAGAAGTAAAAATCTTGGTTGGTAGAAGTAGAAGTGCCAGTTTAGAAGAGACGGTCCATAAATATATAGCCGAATCCATTAAGCGACAATAACGCGAGGAAGAGATGTTAAAGAATTTGTTGAAAGCACAGTTTCAACCCTTAAAGCTCATGATATCGGAATTGAAATCTAGGATTAAAATTTGAGCAATCCACTAATACTATTAAGGAATGTCTGAAAAGGGACATTGAAGCTAATGTTGTGTCATCACTAGAAGAGACTAAAGTTATGGCTACCAAAGGAATGGAACCTAGAACATTCTCCGAAAACGTTAAATTAAGGCTTGAGAAGCAGCAATTGTTGCTCAATGAATTGGAATCCCTTCCTATCAATTTACCTCTTGTTAAATCAATTAAAACTGAAACTTACAATCTTAAACATTTGCAGGGGTTTTTTGGAAGCAAAAGACAAACTTGATGGAGTAGACTCGGTGAAACTTAATGAAAGATGCTGATGCGTGAGATTGCACCCTCGCGAAAAGGTTTTAATTCTCAAGGGATCTTGAGAAGCTTGCAATCCCCACCAGGCAGTGTACCTGACCGATGTAGTATAGTGTAGTGGCAAGTACCGGGGGATTGATCGTTCTCTAGGGGAATAGTGTCGTTAGGATTGAAAGACTACTCTAGTAGGTCTAAGGGTGAGGGAAGATTCTTTTTGTATTTTTATAATTTTTTAGAAAGCAACTAAAAATCTCGGGTTTGAAGGAGTGGGCGGAATTAGTTGCTAGTCAACTAACCCAAATAACTACAATTGCAAATAAAATAAAATAAACTGAAAGTAAATGTTTGTGAAAACTATATGGAGAGAAGTGTGTTTATTTAGATTTCCTTACTCCGTAACTATCTTTTACCGATTGATTAGTGTGTATTAATTGCATGGATGACGGATTGTATTCCTTAATACCAGTCGTGGGGGTGTGTACGGACTTCCCCAAATCTATAAGCTCCTACTTCACTCCTATGTCGAGCCGGCTAAGAAGCTCCTAACATGGGATCACTAGAATTCGTTCATGCATTAAATACAATCAAATAAACTTAGTACACCTTGGTTCATGTTTCTTAAGACATTCAAGCATGTTAACAATTGGAAGTCTGCCAGTTTTCTTAAGCCTAACATCTATAATCACCCATCCAATGCAATTAATAACACACCATTCAATCAATAATCAATAGTTAGGTTTCATTAGATCTAAGCAAACACAAAGAAAACCTAGCCTAGCATGTTAAACAAAAGACAAGAACAAGATAAAATCAAACAACACATAGACATATTGAATGATTAATTGATTACTTATCTTCAATGTAACATGGAAGATCTCAAGGTGAAAAACCTTGAAAAAGGCTGCTAAAATCGTCTAGGGTTTATCTCTTCCAAGTTCCACACTAATGACTAAAAATTATGCTAAAATCGTCTAGGGTTTATCTCTTCCAAGTTCCCCCTACACTTAAGATGAACATTGTCCCCAATGTTCAAATAAAAAGATGTAAAAGTAAATAAGGTAAACAATGAAATCAAATACTCCCCTGATTCCCTCGGTAGATAAAGTAGTAACATGATTAGATCTTCTTCCAAGAAAATGAACGCTCAAAGCTTCCGTTCCGAAATATAAATCATCTTTTTGTCCAAAATAACCTGTTAAACCTGAGAAAACAAACACGAAAACCTGCATAACATCGGCGGGATAAATCTGTATAGGGATATAATGCTTGTGGAATGAATATTTTGCAGATTCCTGGAGTTTATAAGATAGAAATTTTATAAAGCATTTTATGATTCCAGAAGAAAAGCAAAACTTTCAAAAAGTCCAGAAAACTGAACCTGACGCCGTCCGAAGTGATCTGACAGATTTTCATGTTAAGTTTCGGGAAAATTTCTGGAAAAACTCAATTCTTAATTCCTGGAAATCCTGTAAAATATCATTATGACTCGATACAAGCATTTGACTCAAACAATTACTAATATGTATGTTAATCTAATATTGTTATGATTCTTGTAAATTTGTTCTTATAAACCGATTTGGATTTCCCTTACACTTATCTTTTGCAAAATACCTTTATATGTAGTTAAGACGAAGTTAAAAACAAAATAAAGCATTTTCACAATTTAGTTTGAAGCATGAATCAATAACAATAAAAATAAAACATACATATGGAAGCAAATAAAATCAAACAGACAAACAAATAAACACACAAAGCTTAGGTTGCCTCCCAAGAAGCGCTTTTCTTTATTAACGAGTCTTGTAGCTAGATTCAAAGTCACGGGCTCTATTACGTGACTTCATCATTTGTCACGTCCTCTAGGTCATCCTCGGGCTTAGTCTTATATTCCGGACCTAGTTGCAAGCATTCTTTGTAGAACCCAAATATTCTACTCATAACATACTCTACTCCTCTACTTCTATCCTTGTCATTCCTATAGTAGACCGCTTGCTTGTGCTCCTTCTCGCTGTTTGATAAGAGTCGGTATTGCTCTATCTTATAAGGCATTTGGTAGGCTATATCATCGGTCTCGTCCTTGAACCTAACTATCCCTTGAGATGGGTCATAATTCATTTTAGAGGCCTCAACAAATGGCTTTCCGAAAACTACTTGAGTTAAGCACGCGTCAACTACCGGACGAATATCCTCAACGATCACGAAGTCAGTGATGTAGGTGAAATTCCCTATATAGACATGTAGTCCCCTAACTCTACCTACAAAATTGCTTATCCATCCCGTGCTAGGAAATGTTCTAAGTCCCAGTTGCTTTTTCATTATTAGATTGTAGTGGGCTCTAGTCATGATGTTTATTGGGGACTTAAGATCAATGTAAGCCTTCCAAACATGCAAGTGACCTATATTGCATGGTATGTTGAGATTGGATGGGTCGCCCGTTTTGAGGATTGGGTTACCTATGACATATTGACTAATTTGAATGGAGACTTATCTTTAATTGAACATGGAAGAGTCAAGGGTGAAAAACCCTTGAAAAAGCTGATAAAATGGTCTAGGGTTTGTTCCCAAAAAGTTGCACACTAATGAATGAAAAATAGAAAAGTATTTATAGAAAATACACTCTGACGGCGTCAGGTTATAGGTTCTGACGCCGTTAGCTCGCCGCCATTAGGGTTCTCGGATGGCCTAGATCTACTTCTGACGCCGTCACTTGTAAATTAGCTCTGGGACGTCTCTCTTTAGCATTACACCTGACGGCCTAGGATTGTTAACACCTGACGCCGTCAGGTGTAAACATCACAATTCTTGCTTAGGGCGTCACGTATAGTCAGAATCCACTCCTTTGTCTTGGTTGGCTGACGGCGTCACCTTGTGACTCTGACGCCGTCAGGAAGGATTTCCAGCATTCTTTTGAGACTTTGTCGTTTTCTTCACTTTATGCTCCAAAAACGTCCAAAATGATGTGTTTTCCAGAATTCTTCTCAAAATTACCTAAAATGACAAAAGGAACGATTTAGGGCAATATTTGATCATATTATGACGAATTAGGGCTTAAATGACCATCTAAAATGGGTACACTTTTCACCTCATCAAATACCCTTACACTTGAGGTTTGCTTGTCCTCAAGCAAATAGGCTTTTATTCCAATCAAAATATGAGTTAGGGGTCATTTAACACTAATATAAAAGTAATTACAACAAATAGTTACTCGACCCTAATCATAACAAGCACGGAAATCATACACTAGCACCTCACAAATAGTGTTTGGATACTCTCATCTCTCGGGTGTTATAAACCTATACAACTATATTTGAAACGGAATAAAATCATTCACTACCTGTCATAGCAAATAGATTACCATAGGCTTGGGAGAGGATCAATTACTCCTCCACTAGGCGTAAGCACCTAAGATAAACTATCAAAGAGGGCTTTCCAAAAGGTTGTAATGTAAGGTGTAGGGATATGATAAGCACGGTTTGGTTGGAATAAAGGGTATTTTACTGGTGGCAAGTTAATTATCATGATCAAACACATG
>LBNU01038722.1:76925-107651 GCA_014162995.1 Artemisia annua
TAGAGGGGTTAGGATACCCTCTAAGGTCTCTAATACACTTACTAAGGTTTAACCCTAAAGTTCTCCACTCCAAAATTCGACTAAAGTTCCACTTGGTTCTCTCAAAATAAAGAAAAATCGTTCTATATATATAGAAAACGCAGGCTGATGGCGTCAGCCCAATAGGTGACGTCGTCAGCTCGGCGATTAGGTTTTCTGACGGCCTTCCTTGACGTGGTCATAATTGCTGGTTCCAGATCTGACGGCCTTGGTTGACGGCGTCACCAAATTGCACTACGAACTCTCTGGCCCGTCACGAGTATTTTTCCAATTCTGGACTTCACTTGTTCCTGACGGCGTCACTATGTAGAGTGTGACGGCGTCACCTTCAGTAATCTTCAAGGTCTTTTGAGTTTTTGTTGTTTTCCGCACTTTTTCACTCCGAAAATGCCCGAAAATGCTTCTTTTGTGATTTTCCCTTCAAAAGTACCTAAAATGAGAAAAGAAACGACTTTGGGTGAAATCCAAACCAAAAACATACGAATTAGGACTCAAACCGACCCCTAAAAATGTAACATTTTTCGTCTCATCAACCTTCTTCTCTCTTCCTCCCGCATAAGGGCAGCCAAGGCTTCATAGTTCTGAGAAACGAAGTCACTTGGTGCTAATTCAGGCGTGACTCCTTCTAGCGCACGGATGTCTGCTTCCACTTCTGGGCCCCTGCGTCGAGGAGGCGCGCGTGGCGCCTCGATGGTGTTGATTTCCATCGCGGGTAGGGGGTAAAAGGAGTGCGCAATGCATCCTCTGCGCTAGTAGTTGTCGTGGTGGCCTGGATGGTTCTTGTGGGTGGTCCCATGGTCGGGAGAACCAGATTTGGGCCGGACTCTCGGTTCCTTTGCGCACTGGTTGTCCCAGAGGCCTGGTTAAGGGTCGAATCACTTTGCCGATTTGTCATCCTTAGTAGAGTTCTTAGTGTAGGGTCCCACGGATGGCGCCATTTGTTGATAAAAAAGTTGGGCGTTCCTTGTTTGGACTCTTGTTCTCGTATCAATTGAACCTTGATGTTGTGACCTGCGCACTAAAAAGCAAGAAAACACCGTTAGGCTTATTGTGGGATTGTTTCCTACGATTATCCTCAGGCGTGAGAGTAAGTAATCGGTTTTAGGGTTTAGTGAAGAGTTAGGGTTATTAGATGATACCTCAATGAGAGCCGTGATGCCCTTTATATATATACAAAATCCTTGTAGGTTTCGTGTTCCTCACTCTTCGGCGTAACCCGTAATTATCTAGCCTCTTGATCCTTATCCCATAGATAAAAGATATCCTATATCAAGGCCATAAATAACTTTGGGTTTGGGTCTTCGTAAGCCCAAACCGTTATCGTGATAGCCCATTTGTGATGGGCCTGATTGTAGTAGCGTCCATTGGTCGGGTTCGTGACCCGAGTGCGGACTATACGTCATCAACCATCAATAATTTAAAACAATTAATATAAAATGATACAAACAATATCAAATAACGAGCACCTTGAAGTTCCGTAAGTACTTCATGTGGACATAAGCAGTTTGCAAACACAAATTCTAGAAACATAACCAATCATAGATAATAATCAACACATACTAAAAATTTTGCATTTAGTGGAGAATTTTAAACGCTGTAATGATTAGCAGCTAAAGAGCAGAAATGGAAGCATAAAATTGTGGCGATAAATAATTGTGTATAATAATACGTTGTAATGATTAGCAGCTAAAGAGAAGAAATGGAGTCCCATTCGTATGACTTTTGTGCCTAATAACAAGGAGAAAATACGTAAAAACGATAAAAATTTTTTTCATTTATCTTTTAGTTAATCAAAGTTCATTACATAAATAACCCATTGAGACGAGAAAAAACCATAGATGCATGTGCAATATACTATTGAAACACTATGTTTGGGATTGTTTATTGAAAACAGATTATATGTTTTGAAAATAAATAATCAAATAATCAGCTGTTAGAAAACGTAATTCTGAAACATAGTGTTTGGGTTTGATATCGCAATAATCAAATAATCGGTTTTTTTAACTATTTGGAAAATCAAGTCATCTAATGACTTAAAAAAAATTTACCAAAATAAGGGTATGTTTGGCAAAACTAGCTGTAAGCTGTATGCTGTAAGCTGTTAACTGTAAGCTGTAAGCTGTAAACTGCAAAGCTGTTAACATGAGCTACAAGCTGTATCTTTTTTCAATAAAAGTGTTTGGTAAGTTAGCTGTTAAATGTAATTATAAGATGTAAAATGACATAAATGGACATATTTATAATTTTAAATAAATGTTTGGAGGGTATATCAGTAATTTAAAGTTTTAACAGCTCCAAGATATTTAAAAAGCTTCATGAATCAGCTTTTCATTTAAGAGCTATTTGTTTGAAATAAAAGCTTGAAGCTAATGTATCCAAACGGAGATACTTATTCTAGAGGAGATTATTTTTATAACAAAAAGCTAACAGCTCCGCAAAAAGCTCCTGCCAAACAGGCCCTAAACATTTTAATTGTTTAACTTTTTTTTTTTTTTATCTAACATTAAAATTTACATTATAATAACTAATTCAAACAACAAATACATATTTATTTCATAGTTATAGTCTTAACTATTATGAAATGAAAAATAAATTAAAGACAATTCTACTATATAAACGTTTTGTATTTTAAACTGCCAGACTATGTATATATATTTGAGCTAGGCCCAATAAGGTGCCTTTTTCTAGTGTTTTAATGTTTATGTTATCTTCTATATAATTAGGGGTTTTCATGGTTCGGGTAATAAACCGAATAAACCGAAAATCGAACCGAAAAAAATCGA
This sequence comes from Artemisia annua, assembly GCA_014162995.1. Classification (NCBI taxonomy): domain Eukaryota; kingdom Viridiplantae; phylum Streptophyta; class Magnoliopsida; order Asterales; family Asteraceae; genus Artemisia; species Artemisia annua. The sequence continues at coordinate 79,748 of LBNU01038722.1, forward strand.
ACCAAACTTATAACCGAACCGAATTTGTCAAAACCGAACCGAACCGAACCGAATTAAAAATTTGGTTTTCGGTTTGGATATGGGTTTGGCTATCTGAACCGACAATCGAACCGAAAACTGAATTTATATAAATATATATATATTTTTTTATATATTTATATTATTTAATATATAAAAAATGTCCATTAAAATTTTATACTAATATAAAAAACACTTTTTATGCTTGAAATATTTTTTTTGCCAAAAAGATATATAATTAAATTTAAAAATATATATAAACAATGTAATTCAAATACAAAATTCGGTTTTCGGTTTGACCCATAACCGAACCGAACTTCGGTTTGGTTCGGTCATAGATATTTTTTGTTCGGTTCGGTTTTCGGTTATGACTAAATTTTTTTTAACCGAACAACCCGAACCGAACAAACCGATAAACCGAGAACCGAACCGATGAACACCCCTATCTACAATCACATATCCTGCAACCTCCATTAACAATGGCGACAAAGAAAAAAGGATAGGTCGGTAATTTTATGAAGAAGCGAAATCGCGTTTCACAAAAGCAGATGAAGAGATCCTTTTGCAAAACCGCGTTTTGATGCCCCCAAAACAAAGATAAGTGATTTTGATTTTTGTTTTTCCAAACACTAAAAATGGATTATGTGCGTTTTGAAAACGTGTTAATGATGCGTAAGTTTTGCAACCTTCGCAATAGGTTTTACCTCTCAAGGGATCTTGAGAAGCTTACAACCCCCACCAGGCAGTGTACCTGACCAATGTAGTATAGTGAAGTGGCAAGTACCGGGGGATTGATCGTTCTCTCGGGGAATAGTGTCGTTAGGATTGAAAACTACTCTAGTTTAGGTCTAAGGGTTGAGGAATGATTCTTTTTGTATTTTTTTTATATTTTATGAAAGCAAGTAAAATCTTGGGTATTTGGAAGAGTGGGCGGAATTAGTTGCTAATCAACAAACCCAAATAATCTACTATGGCAAATAAAATAAAATGAAAAGAAAAGTAAATTGGTTGTGAAACTTATATGGAGAAAAGTGTGTTTACTTAGATTTCCTTACTCCCTAGCTATCTTTACTGATTAATTGGTTTGTTACAATTGTGTGGATGACGGGTTGTATTCCTTTAAACCATTCGTAGGACCGTGTACGATCTTGCCTAACTCTATAAGCTCCTACTTCACTCCTATGTCGAGCCGACTAAAAGCTCCTAACATGGGATCACTAGAATTCGCTTATCCATTAAATACAACCATGTAATCGTAGTACACATCCGATTCATGTTTCTTAAGACGTTCAAGCAAGTTACCGTATAGGAGGTTAGCCATTTTTCTTAAGCCTAACATCGACATCACCCACCCACAACAATCAATAACAAACCAACAACAAGTAATCAATAGCTAGGTTTCATTAGATCTAAGCAAACACAAGAGAAACCTAGCCTAGCATGTTAAAGTAAAGACAAGCATAAGATATAATCAAGCAATACATAGACATATTGATTGATTTGAAAGGAGACTTATCTTTAATTGAACATGAATGATTCAAGGGTGAAAAACCCTTGAAAATACAGTAAAACTCGACCTAGGGTTTTTCCCCCAAGTTCTCCCAAAAGTTGCACACTAATGAATGAAAATTAGAAAACTATATATAGATTTTACAACTTGACGGTGTCACTGATCGAGGCGGAACAANGTTCTCTCGGGGAATAGTGTCGTTAGGATTGAAAACTACTCTAGTTTAGGTCTAAGGGTTGAGGAATGATTCTTTTTGTATTTTTTTATATTTTATGAAAGCAAGTAAAATCTCGGGTATTTGGAAGAGTGGGTGGAATTAGTTGCTAATCAACTAACCCAAATAATCTACTATGGCAAATAAAATAAAATGATAAGAAAAGTAAATTGGTTGTGAAACTTATATGGAGAAAAGTGTGTTTACTTAGATTTCTTTACTCCCTAGCTATCTTTACCGATTAATTGGTTTGTTACAATTGTGTGGATGACGGGTTGTATTCCTTTAAACCATTCGTAGGACCGTGTACCATCTTCCCTCACTCTATAAGCTCCTACTTCACTCCTATGTCGAGCCGACTAAAAGCTCCTAACATGGGATCACTAGAATTCGCTTATCCATTAAATACAACCATGTAATCGTAGTAAACATCCGATTCATGTTTCTTAAGACGTTCAAGCAAGTTACCGTATAGGAGGTTAGCCAGTTTTCTTAAGCCTAACATCGACATCACCCACCCACAACAATCAATAACAAACCAACAACAAGTAATCAATAGCTAGGTTTCATTAGACCTAAGCAAACACAAGAGAAACTTAGCCTAGCATGTTAAAGTAAAGACAAGCATAAGATATAATCAAGCAACACATAGACATATTGATTTATTTGAAAGGAGACTTATCCTTAATTGAACATGAATGATTCTAGGGTGAAAAACCCTTGAAAATACAGTAAAACTCGACCTAGGGTTTTTTCCTCAAGTTCTCCCAAAAGTTGCACACTAATGAATGAAAATTAGAAAACTATATATAGATTTTACAACTTGACGGTGTCACGTTTCAACTTGTGACGCCGTCACCTAGCCGCCAAAACTCTTCTCGGATTGCTCAGATCCACTCTTGACGCCGTCCCTCTTTAAAAGTCTCTGGGCCGTCTCTCGTTAAGTTATAACGTGACGGCCTAGGCGAATTAACACGTGACGCCGTCACGTGTAAATGCTTCAAAATCTTTCTGGCCCGTCAAGTGTAAAAATCATCCACCTCTTTGTCAAAGCGTGACGCCGTCACTTCGTAAAGAGTGATGCCGTCAGGTACAGTTTTCAGCATGGTTTTGAGACTTTGTCGTTTTCTTCACTTTTATGCTCCAAAAACGTCCAAGATGCTTCCTTTTCCAGATTTCTTCACCAAAGTACCTAAAATGACAAAAGGAACGATTTAAGGCAATATTTGATCAAATAATTACAGATTAGGGCTTAAATGACCCCCTAAAAGCGTAACACTTTTCGCCTCATCAAATACCCTTAAACTTGAGATTTGCTTGTCCTCAAGCAAATGTGCTTTTATTCCAATCAAAATATGAGCTAGGGGTCATTTAACACTAATATAAAAGTAATTACAACAAATAGTCATTCCACCCTAGTCATAACAAGCACGGAAATCATATACTAGCATCTCACAAATAGTGTTTGGATACTCTCATCTCTCGGGTGTTATAAACCTCTATAACTAAATGGAAATGGAAGAAATATCACTCACTACCTGTCATAGCAAATAGATTACCATAGGCTTGGGAAAGGATCAAAAACCTCCTCCACTAGGCGTAAGCACCTAAGATAAACTATCAAAAAGGGCTTTTCAAGGGTTATAATGTTAGGTGTAGGGATATGATAAACAAGGTTTGTTGGAATAAAGGGTATTTTTAGTGGTGGCGAGTTAATTATCTTGATCAAATACATGCACAATGTGGCGTTGCTAAGCCAAGACTCGACTCGACTTAAGCTAAAAAGAAAGATAACATAAACATAAAAGAAAACGGGATGGTAGTCCGTATGTTTTTTCTACTTTTCTTTTCCAACTTTTTTTCATACACTCTTGCCCTACCATCCAAAATAATACATCATAGGGGCCTTGGTTCTCCACTTACACTTGAACTTTTACATACTTTGCAAGTAACTATTCTGAAGGCTCGAATTAAGATAATTGAAAAACTTGGAGTACTTTAAAATAATAACGCACATATGGGGGTAATAATTGACTTCTACCCCATTACAACATTACATTAGTACTTTACCCATGAGTCCCAATCGTCCCAAAACAATATGTACAAGGATATGACTCGACTTAGCAACCATGTAATCAATTAGACAATTAACTAAGGGTTTAAACAAATATTGTCACAATAATGCACTAAAGATGAGTGCATACAAGGTAGGCTAAGGCGATTTGGGTGTACATTTGGGGTAGATTGTAAACAAATTCTTCCTTTAAGTAAAATGCTTAAAGTTAGAAACGAAAAGATAGGCTCTGAGGGGTATACTAGGGGTATCGTGTACTAAAATGAGTACATCGCTAAGGTGTGAGAGAATTACTTGACCAATGAAGTCAATGTAATTATATTACGGGTGTAAAACATGGGTTATCCCAGTGCCTCTTATTATGTAGTAAATCTAACTACACGAATGTAGTCTCACTTGTGGATTTGGGATGGTCACTAACGCAAGCTCTAGAATCTAGTTACTACCGGTACACTCATAAGCACAAAGAACGAATGCTTTTCCTAACAATTCTAGGGGCGAACCTCACATATTTGGGGGGAAATTTTTGAGTGGTACGGTTTTTTTGTGCTAGTAATACAACTCCTATCCATGAGACGCTTATTATGCTTAAAGTTTCACTCCTATATGTTGTAAAAAATTTAAATTTGGCGCTAAAATTGCCCTAACAAATATTTCTCTCAGTTTTATAACACATCTACCATTAAACAAAACAAAAATCAAGCGTAATAGCATTTTCTAAGGTGTCTTAATTTACCCCCATACACTTAAACCAAACATTGTCCCCAATGTTTACATAAAAGATGCAAAAGTAAAGAAAATGAAAGAATGAAACAAATACTCCCCTGATTCGTTTGATGTGGATTGTGTGGTAACATGGTTAGATCTTCTTTCAAGATGATGTAAAAGCTTCAAGATCAAAGCGACGCCAAAAACTTGATGTCATGAACTTGATTCCATGTACATCTTCTTGTCCAATGTAACCTGTTAAACCTGAGAAAACAATCTAGGCAAACCTTGCGTAAAATCGGTGGAAAAATCTATATAGGGATATAATGCTTGTGGAATGAAAGTTTTTCAGATTCCTGGAATTAAAGATGCAGAAATTCTTATAATCCGGCAGAAAAACTAAATTTTAAAAAACTTTTTCTGGAATCAGTACCTGACGCCGTCAGGTTTTAAAGACTGACGCCGTCAGAATTGATCTGACAAAATTCTTATGTTTAGTTTCCGAAAAATTTCTGGAGAAACAAATACCTTAATTCCTGGAATCCTGCAAAATTTCATTATGACTCGATACAAGCATTTGACTCAAACAAATACTAATATGTATGTTCATTTTATATTGCTACAATACATGTTCCAATTCGTTCTTATAAACAAATTTAGATTTCCCTTACACTTATCTTTTGCAAAATACCTTTATATGTAGTTAAGACGAAGTTAAAAACGAAATAAAGCATTTTCACAATTTAACTTGAAACATGAGTTATTAGTAATAAAAATAAAACATACATACGGAAACAAATAAAATTAAACATATAAAGCAAACAAAGCTTGGGTTGCCTCCCAAGAAGCGGTTTTATTTATTAACGAGTCTTGTAGCTAAACTCAACGTCACTCTACCTAGTGTCACTAATGCTCACGTATCCAAGTGTGAGCCACCTAATTGTCCCCTCATCTTTCTTATAGTCATCACTTAGCTCTAAACATCCGCGATAATGCCTCTTGTTCTTTTCATGAGGATATTTGAGCCCTTTTCTTTTATCGTTTTCACTTAATATGCTATGAGGAGGAAGCCTGTTACATCTCTCAGTAGAGAAATCCTTAAACCTAGGGTGCGCACGGGGCATTTGGTAAACAAAATCCTCATCCCCGTCTGAGAATGTAATTAACCCTTCATTCTGTTTCTCATCTAACTTAGTTAGCCTTTTGAAGGGTTTCCCAAACACAACTTGGGTAAAGCTACTATCAACAAATTCTCCTAGATCTTCCATAATCCTAAAATCCACTTGATAGGTAAAGCTTCCTACAAACACGTGCAATGTCATAGCCCTAGAAACAATATTATCTCCTTGATATTCTAACTCATTTACCATGATTTTATTGTATTCGGTACAAGAAATTATGTTCATTGGCAAAGATGAGTTAAGGTAGGCGTCAAAGCTTCTAAATCCAATTTTACAAGGAAATTGCATATTAAACAGACTATCTTTCTTAATCCTTGTTCTAGGGTCAACATACATGAAAGGGTTAGCTCCCTCTTCACCCTTAGGATCATCTACCACTTCCCCATCCCCTAAGTCTTCATCGGAATCTGATGAATAATAAAAAGGGCCATTTTCATAGTCGGTGTCATGGTCAGATTCGTCCATATCAGAATTGTTGTTAAAGTGATGATCGGGTGACAGATCTGGTGGGTTTTCGTTTTCAACAATAGGGGGCAGGTTGGGTAATTGGAAATTCCTACGACGGAAAACACGAATAACAGGGATCAAATGATCAGTATTACTCATGAAGAAGTACTACAAACAAAAGCACAAAGAATAAGATAGACTAAAGAAAACCTAGAAAAATAAAAACAAAAATCTCACTAGAAAGGAAACTAGTGAGTAGACCTAAGTAAAAATAAATTTTCAACCTAAGCAATAACTATTCCCCCGGCAGCGGCGTCAAAAACTTGATGCGTGGGTTTTGCAACCTTCGCAATAGGTTTTACCTCTAAAGGGATCTTGAGAAGCTTACAACCCCCACCAGGCAGTGTACCTGACCGATGTAGTATAGTAAAGTGGCAAGTACTGGGGGATTGATCGTTCTCTTGGGGAATAATGTCTTTAGGATTGAAAACTACTCTAGTTTAGGTCTAAGGGTTGAGGAATGATTCTTTTTGTATTTTTTATATTTTATAAAAGCAAGTAAAATCTCGGGTATTTGGAAGAGTGGGCGGAATTAGTTACTAATCAACTAACCCAAATAATCTACTATGGCAAATAAAATAAAATGACAAGAAAAGTAAACTGGTTGTGAAACTTATATAGAGAAAAGTGTGTTTACTTAGATTTCCTTACTCCCTAGCTATCTTTTACCGATAAATTGGTTTGTTACAATTGTGTGGATGACGGGTTGTATTCCTTTAAACCATTCGTAGGGCCGTGTACGATCTTCCCTAACTCTATAAGCTCCTACTTCACTCCTATGTCGAGCCGACTAAAAGTAATCAATAGCTAGGTTTCATTAGATCTAAGCAAACACAAGAGAAACCTAGCCTAGCATGTTAAAGTAAAGACAAGCATAAGATATAATCAAGCAACAAATAGACATATTGATTGATTTGAAAGGAGACCTATCTTTAATTGAACATGAATGATTCAAGGGTGAAAAACCCTTGAAAATACAGTAAAACTCGACCTAGGGTTTTTCCCTCAAGTTCTCCCAAAAGTTGCACACTAATGAATGAAAATTAGAAAACTATATATAGATTTTACAACTTGACGGCGTCACGTTTTACTTTGTGACGCCGCCACCTCGCCGCTAAAACTCTCCTCGGATTGCTCAGATCCACTCTTGACGCCGTCCCTCTTTAAAAGTCTCTGGGCCGTCTCTCGTTAAGTTATAACGTGACGGCCTAGGTGAATTAACACGTGACGCCGTCACGTGTAAATGCTTCAGAATCTTTCTGGCCCGTCAAGTGTAAAAATCATCCACCTCTTTGTCAAAGCGTGACGCCGTCACTTCGTATAAAGTGACGCCGTCAGGTACAGTTTTCAGCATGGTTTTGAGACTTTGTCGTTTTCTTTACTTTTATGCTCCAAAAATGTCCAAAATGCTTCCTTTTCCAGATTTCTTCACCAAAGTACCTAAAATGACAAAAGGAACGATTTAAGGCAATATTTGATCAAATAATTACGAATTAGGGCTTAATGACCCCCTAAAAGCGTAACACTTTTCGCCTCATCAGTTAATCAGATAAGCAGGTGGAAAATATAACCCTAACCACCCTCTACGACCTGTAAACTAAATTCGTCAAATATACTTGTATATAACGCGGATAATGTGAGGAGGAAAACATTATCTATTTAACTTAGGTTTGCTACTTATTAGAGCTTATTTCGTGTTACTTACTCGACTGATTTAAATCTTAGTTTTTGTTTAAGTGTTGTATTACATTTAAAAAAGAAACATGGCATTGTCAATTTTTTTCCAAGAACATTCAAAACCCTTCGCCAATTAAAGTTTTTTATTGAATATTTAAGACATACAACTCACATCAAATAGAAGACATAAGTTTGATAATAAAGGTCAGGGTTATTAGACACAAAAGTTACTAAAGTTTGCCAAAAAGTGCGATTTGGTTACTATTGTTTTTTTGGTTACAAAGAGGTTACTCAAGTTTGGTCACCGGTTATGAAAACCTATGAAAACGTATGAAAATATACGAAAACAGATGAAAACGTACAAAAATGGACAAAAACGTACGAAACTGGAGAAAAACGTATGACAAGAGAGAAAACTTGAGTAACCTCTTTAAAACATACAGAGTAACTTATATAACCGGTGACCAAACTTGAGTAACCTATTTGTAACTAAAAAAACTTTAGTAACCAAATCGCACTTTTTGGCAAACTTTAGTAACTTTTGTGTCTAATAACCCATAAAGGTCATCTTACGAATGCAAGTATTCCCTTAAGTTAGGGTCACTAGGACTTGGAGCAGCAGGATCCACCATTACCTAAAACAACAATAAATGCAACTAAAGTTACTTAATAATTGTTTTGAAGAGTCATCTCTTAAATGAGAGAAAGTAGGATAATTAAGAATAAAATAGAAACAAACGTATTAATGTGTGAAATGCACGCAGGTTGTCACCTCGAATACCAACTCTCACATGTTGCTAACTTCCCTGTCATTATATGATACAAAGAGGTTGATTGACTTGGTCAAACTATCAAGAACATCGCCTATTACACGTCCAACAATCAATATGTATCCTTTTCCCTCAGCATATATAAACGGGAATTTTTGGTAATTCTGCAGATGGAGTTTGTTTCTTTCAAGTGTTTGGTTAATGATCGGTGCATTATACATACACCTTAATATAGTTTAATTGCTTAATTATGTACTGGTATTATCCGTTATATAAGTTACTTTAAGGTGTTTTTTGATTATGTAGGTTATGCACAAAAAGGAATTAAGGTCATGATATTATAAGCTTAAAAAAAAGACATAAAAGACTTGGACGCGGTTGCACTATTTCGGTCATAACTCCTTCATCCGATGTCCGTTTTAGTTGTTTCAAAAGACCACGGAAAGAGTAAAAAAAGAAATCATCACATCCGAATAATAAAATGCAAGAAATTCTGAAGATTGGGTCATGGTTTATCTGCTTCAATTTACATCTCGTGGGATGTTTTATTGGATTTATTATAATACAACACTTTGGCCTAAATATTCCAAGATGCCTTTGCAAATTGTATATATAGATAATGAGAGTACTCATATTGGACCTTTTTGGGGCTGCTGGTTAGACGCAACTTATGAAACAAAAGAAGAAAAACCCCATGCTTGGCCTTTGACGTGAAGCAGAAGAAAAAAAAAGGGTTTCATCCCTATATATTTCATTCGGCACATAAAAAGAAAGAGGGGACCCCATTCGCAGAAATCATTCACAAATAAAAGAAGTCAGCCGCCAGTTTTGGGGATTTCATTCGAAGACACAGGGTAATTGTATTCACTAATATATTACTCTTCTTTCTCGACGAACGTGCCAACTGCCAACATAGGAAGGGAATTATTGCTGGTTTTGATATTATACGTACATAGCATGCAAATCATAATTAATATGATGTACGTGATGTCTACAAATATGATGCGCGGCTAAACCCTCTTGTAATCTCTCCCGGTAAAAGATATATTTTGTTTGATCATGTTTACGGATTTTATTTTATTTGTCAAACGTTAATTCATATAATTTTAATGCATATCGTTTGCTTGATTCTAATGTTTTAGTATAATTATTTGATTGAATTATTGCAAGACATATTATTGCGAGTCAACGATTCGTGCCGAGCCTAAGTGGTTAAGACGGTCGTATAGTAAACATAATTTGTACCCATAATTGTTCATTTGAGTAATTATAAAATTAATTGATAGGATTATTATAAGACATGTTATTGCTAGTTAATGAGTCGTGCCGAGTCCAACTAGTTTAGGGATTGCTTTTCATCCAACTGTTTACAAACCTTACTTTTATTTGCTTATTTACTTTTTTTGCTTAATTACTTTCTAGTTAATTAGTACTTTAGTTATTAAACCAAACAATCAATCAATCATTTATTTTGTTAAACTTAGCTATAACCACATACTCCTCGTGGATACGATACCCGCTTGCCCTATCTAGTATAAGGTAATTAGGTTTATTTTTGATTGGTACTTCGACATCGATCAAATTTTGGCGCCGCTGCCGGGGAGTTAGTGCGCTTATAGTTTAGTTTTTGTTAATTAGTTATTTTTATTAGTGTCTTTTAGCTATTAAAAAAAATCCAAAAATATTTTATTTTCTGTTTATAGTTTATTTAAATTGTTTATTTCCTTTTTACGCGTTCTTTAGAATTTGTACGTTTAGAATTTTTGTATGCATACAAGGAATTCCGGACGCACATCACCACTTGCTTTTGACGCAGAAATTGAGAAGACAGCTAGACAAAATCGTGTGTTACATCGAGCAACCATTGCATCTTCGTCGGTGAAGATAGATTTGGAAGATACACTTTTGGACACTTTTGAAGGTGAGAATTCAGAGAAATTTTCTGAAAGTGAAGCCGAGTCTGAAGAAGAAGTACAAACTGTGATCATGGCTAGAGGAGTTGATACTTACTATAGGTCGGGAACATTTGAGGATCTAACACCAATCGTTTATCGCACAGGTGATAATGTTCCAACTTTTAATTTGAAGCATTCAATTTTAAATATTTTATCTACATTTAGAGGGTCAACAATTGAAGAACCATATGATTTTATTTATGAATTTTTCGCAATTGATGACACCCATGAGATAACTGGTTTGACTAAAGATGACATTAGATTACGTTTGTTTCCATATACACTTAAAGATAGAGCTAAACATTGGTTTAATTCTCTTCCACACCAAAGTATTGCCACTTGGGTGGATATGCAAAAACTATTTTTGGAAGAATTTTATCCAATTAGTAAAACAAGTAATGTTAGAAACAAGATAAAAGCTTTTCGTCAAATTCCAGGTGAACTTTTTCATGAGTCATTTGAGCGGTTAAATGATTGTTAATACAAATAATGTCAAAAACGTTATTCGCATTATTCGATCTTCTTGTGTTTTGGTAATCTCAAAATATAAAGACATGTTACGTAAAGTTACGGTTAATAAGTTTTTAACCGAGGAAACTCGTCACTTCCACGTAGCTTCTACAACGTCACTTCAGGTATGAACAAACTTTATACCGTCATTAGTTTGGTGATCAAAGAAGTTTTTATTTTCTTATAAACTTGCATTTTTAAGTTTAACATTACATTTTCACAAAAGTATTTTAGTGTTTTTAAAGAAATATTTTATTAAGAAAATATATTCAAATTCAAATATGTAACAGCTAGTTTTCCCCCCAAAATAGCTGAAACTTCACCAATAAGTTTTCACCACGTCAGGACAAAAAGGGAGCGTTTTTGTCTGGACGGTCCCTTAAAGGGGACGGCGGTCCCTTAGTGATAAAGGACCATCGCCTATTTACGGGACCGCCTGGTCAGTCCTGTCGCCTATAAATACTGAACTGTTACACTTCAGAAAATAAGGATTTTCACACACAAAACTTTCTGTTTTTATTTTCCCCTTGAGTCTTTGATCACTATAACATGTCGGTATAAGTTTATAAGTGATTTCCTCTTCCGTCAAGTGCAAGAGAAGAACTCTCGACATCAATGAAGTCTCGAGATGTTATAGGTGTCCACACACAAACGTAACAAGTGTTACGATGATAGGTTCTGTAAATATTGTCATTGTTATCCGACTTGTGTGTGAGTCGAGCAGGGGATATTTGTGTGAACTTGGATGGTGATGTAGATCCAAGAAGTGTTGTTACTAGATTAGTTCATGTATTGGTGTGAGGAGAATGATGTCCTAGTGTGTAGGTTAGGATCTTGTCAAAATATTATGTAAAGACTTGGATCGGGTGATGATCCAAGTGAGTCATGTGTGTAGTCTTGGTTCAGGTAAAGAACCAAGTATGTCTAGTGTGTGAAGGCTTGGTTCGGGTGAAGAACCAAGAGTGTCAAAGTGTGAAGGCTTGGTTTGGGTGAAGAACCAAGTGTGTCAAATATGTGAAGACTTGGATCGAGTGAAGATTCAAGATGGACAAGAGTGCTTGTTCGTGTGGCCACGTGGGCATTGGAGTAGATTGGTTCTAGCTACGATTAGAACTCGACATTATGCTTAGTGTACGGATTGCTCCGCCTGAAGGAGTGTGTTGATATAGTGATTGATAACTCTCGAGTGTGGTACTCGGGGAGTGGAGTAGGACGAAGAGTGAGCTTCGTGCCGAACCACTATAAATCGCCGCGTCTCTTTGGTTGTGTTCTTTCCCTACTCTTTATTTTACTTGTTTGATTATGCATGTTATTAGTCTAATAGATATCACATAACATGTAGAATTCAATAAGTTTGCAAAAGAATATAATCTGGACCTAAAAACGGCGAAACGTTTTAACAACTAAAAAGATACGGTGAAACTATTCAACCCCCCCTTCTAGTTTCTACAATTGGTATCCGAGCCAGGTTATCAAGATCTTTAGAGTATACTGAACTTTAAAACTTGAATCGATCTATGGAGTCTGAAAGATACTTAGAAGGGATCTATTTGAATTAGTCACCATTTTTCGAAAATGAAAACATTGTCATTTGGAAAAATGAATTTGAAAGTTATGTGAAATCAATTAGTCATAATCTTTGGCATGTCATCTCTTTTGATATATTTTTTTTAATAAGAATGGATTTCGAAAATTAAGATCTCATAAGAAAATTTTGCTAGACATTGAAGTTCAAATATTGGTTTATAAAACTTTGCTAAAAATTGATTTTGACAAAACCATTTTATGAAATGTGGTAAATGATATATGGCAAAAGATTTTAAAACTTTCATCAAGGAAATGTTCAAGCCAAAGATGATGAAAATAAATTCTTAGTAAGTCACTTAATTTTAGTAGAACCGTGTACTACTAGTTTGAATGTTTTTGTTGTAGGTAATGTTGCCGACAAGAATCACATTAACTACTAAGCTAGTGTACTAATCAACAAGTCTTGAAGTGATGAAATTAAAGAAGACTAAGTACGTCTTTAAATAGCCTAAGGTCAAGATGGTGAGAAATCAAGACAATGCGTGGTTAGATTGTGTAACTACACTTAAGGACGATTCGACAAGTGAGTTTCATCATGTCTTCCATCACATACATGACACATGTTATGATATGTGTCATTAAGGATAGCTAGAGGCCAAAGTAAGTCTTCTTACATTCTTTCCTATCATAGTTGTTTACTGAATGCTTGCTCTATGCTTACGTGACTATGTGATTTATCGTTACTTGCTTGCATGCTAGATAATGTCTATATGTTCTTGTGTGCTATATGCTTTGTTCATTAGACGCTTTGTCTAAATGCTTATCCATCTTTGGATTCAAGCAAATTATTTGGAAAAATAATGGTCTTACCACAACCATTATTTATAACATATTTCTTGTCAATCAATCACTATAGACGATGCACACTTACTTCACTCTTTGTTTGCTCTCTAGTTCTCGTTTATGACTTTTCTTAGAATTTACATGATTCACTTCTAGCCTCTTCGATGCAACTCTCGTCCTTGAAACCCATTGAACGTTTTGCTTCTTTCCTATTCTTCTTTTTCGACTCAAAATCCACTCCTTATTCAAGCGTATAGAGTCTTTTCCTTTTCTTCTGTCTCGATTCCACTCCATACCCATTCTTTAGCCTACTTGTGCGTATTGAGTCAATTTCGTATCTTAAAATACACTAAGTTACATTTTAAAACCATTTGGAACCAAAGACTTATCACAATAACTGAAACAACAAAAATCGTCAAAACCTCATCACTCTCTGCCGAAGGTCCCATAAACATCCCACGGTCCCCTATTGATAAGGGACCGTTCGAAAGATTTTTTCTATAAATATGTCCTCCTACTCCACTTTTATCAGAATGACAAATCATACACATAATATGACAGCTGAGTTTCTGAAAAATAAGGGTTAATCATCACTTATTACCTTAAGAACTAAATCCAAGATTTCAAGTTCTAAATCACTCAACACCCCTACATATCAAACATCAATTGTAAGTCAAACTCATCTAATTATCTATTTATATTACTTAATTAGGGTTTATTGTTATCTTGAAATTAGGGGTCTCAAGAAATTAAGTATAATTCAAACAATTGGTTGGTTTTTATAATCAAGAGAAATAATTTCATTTAAAATATAACAATTTTCCAAATAGGAGAAAATCATTAACACTTCTTTGAAACATCAAATTCAGCATTGTTTAATACATGTCAAAAACCTTTGTTCTAAATGAAGATTAAAACACATTATAAACAAAAATGAAGCTCAAAGAACTATCTACTATAACTTTGTGATTTCTTTTATAGGGACATAATGTCACACATATATGACTTTGATCATCTTCACACCGACACTTATGCTCCTATAATTTCTCGTGAACCAACAACTCCGAGTAATCACATTCGTTCATACGTGAATGTTGAGACTCATCGCTTTCATGAAGGACGAGTTGTTGATCCCTCCTTAGCCTATCATAGAGACATTAATACCACCTTTTATGCCATATGATTCGATTGTTTGCTTCATATTAATGAGAAAATTTGTCCTAGGTTTGTTTTAGAATTCTTTCGACAAGTTGAACTCGTACGTAACGAGGATCAATCGTTGTCACTCTGGTTTTGGATTAGAAACTTCAAATTTGTTCTCACTCTTGAGCAATTTGCTCAAATCCTTGGTATTCCCAATCATGGGCAATGCGCCTATACTGAAGATTGGTGTCTTGATTCACTCTTCAACTATCGAAAAGAGAACAGTCCTTATTGTTCCTTCATACCTTCTCCGTGGGAACTTGGCAAACTCCTTCGTACTCATAGATACATTCCTTTCATCAATACAACTAGAATTCATTTGTCAGAAGTTCGAGAAGAATTGCTCAACTGGGCAATCATCTTGAAAGAAAACACTCTCGGTCTTAAAGGCATTCGTGAGCAACTCCCGGCGTGTTGTGCTCATATGATGTATTGTCTTCATACTCAACAACCCTATAATCTCGCCTACTTCTTTTCCAGGCGAATCACACATCTCAAGGGTAACAGTACTAAATTGATACCCTATGGGATGTTCCGAACTCGTTTTTATCACTACATCATGAACTTTCATCCTCATCTTCGTGGCCCTCAATACTCCTTCTTTGATCCTGTCATGGAACCTATTGATGCGCGTGATGTGTCGTTGCGGTTTAGCAGTGTTAATGCCTTTTCAAGTTTTACATTTATATTTAGCCGACTTATCAATAACACACACACATAACGAGCAGTGTACCCGGTCAGTTTGTGTATAATGGTAAGCAGAGTGTCGATCACTAAGAGTGGAACGTATTATCTAGTTATCCTAATCAGTATTTTAATATCTAAGTTAGTTTTACAGTCTAATCTAATGGAAGGGGGTTCAGCCTGAGAGACTGGCACAGTTTGGTTATTAAATTAAACAATAAATACTAATGAGAACGAATCAGCGAATAGCATACACGTACACAGATAGATAATAGAGACAATAAGAAGACCTGTCCTGATAATTAAGCAGCTTGTCACTTCTTTTATTGCTAGTTTTATATGAAGTGTATAAAGTTAATCCGTACTCGTTGGTTTCATTATATCGGCGAGTAAACCTTTAATGATTACTTATGAATATCCTACTTATCCAAAGATATCGGATTAAATAGGCGAGGAAGGGGTATGGCATCCCAAGCAGTGCTCAGCTAGACACAGAGGTAATCAATGCACTAATATAAATTCACCAAAGACATCAAACATATAAACTTTAATTGATGGGAAAGCAATTGTTGGGATTCTTGATTTGATGTGACAAAATAAATAAAAGAATGAAACAAGAAGGACTAAAGATGACAAAAAGAGAAAGCTACAAAGAATGAAGATACAGGAAATAACTTATTATGTAGAAACGATTTTATATTATTTGGTTTTATCTCTTTGTAAACCTAGCACTCTCTATTATATAAAGAGAGGCAAGGTACAGGTTATTATAAGTCTTCCATAATGTAGATATCAAAAGGTGTGTGTGTGTGTGTCTAGGGTGTATGTCTTGTAAACGCCTAGACTAGAGTTGTTTGTGTTCGATACCTCTAAGGTCTGAGATGTCTTAGATCCCTGTTACAGTTAGGTAACACGTTATTATTCTGATCAAATAATAATTGGAGGTGATGATGATGAAAACTTTGTGTCAATAACAATTGATTTGTTTTAATCCGCTGTGCATAATTGTTCATTGTTATTGTTGAACCCTAAGGCTCAAAACGATCCAAGAAACTATAATTACCACGTTATTAGTTTCTATCAGGTGGTATCAGAGCTTGGGGAGCTCGTTACCTAGGGATTCACAAGGTTTTGTTTGTCGAAGATTGAAGAAAACAAGAAAAAATTCAAATTGGTTACAATTTTCGCAACTTTCTGCAGAGCTGTTTTGTACAGGTGATAGCTCCTTCGTTAACCGTTGGATTGGGCTGAAATTTTTACTGGAGGTTCTCAACATATCAAGGAAGAGTTCCACCGGAGGGATCTTCGATCTGAGCTCTCAGTAAAAAGATAAAAATTCTCAAAGTCTGCTGCAGAAAAAGTTCATGTAAGTCGAATTTTTAGGGTTTTCTTCTTTGATTTCGGTTTCTATTGAATAAATTTATCATAGAAGTTGGTTATATGATGTTTTGTGCCTAAAACTTCATGAAAGAAAGCAGTTGTGGAGGTGTATGAGTGATTTTTGGTGATTTTAGGGTTTTAGCGACACTTTGAAGTGTTGTCTTTATACTTTATTTACTAAAACTCGCGTTATTTGTAAAACTCGCGTTATTTACTAAACCCTAATCTGGTCATGAATTTATGACTCTACTGCTACAAAGTTCACTCTACTGCTAGTTGTTGGTCACTCTACTGCTAGTTGTTGGTCACTCTACTGCTAGTTGTTGCTCACTCTACTGCTAGTTGTTGCTTACTCTGCTGCTAGCCTTAATAACTCTACTGCTTGAAACTGCTGCTAGTCATGGTACTCTACTGCTGCGTTTATGACTCTGCTGCTAGTGTATTAACTCTACTGCTCGTTTGAAACTAACTACTGCTGTGATTTTACATGTTCAACAACAAGAAAGGGTAGTTGTGTCGACATTAAAGGTTTCTTGAAAGCTTTGTTTTGTCAAAGTTTAGTTGATTGAGGGGAAGAAGCTTCAAGAACACATGGGTTTTATGGTAATTCGACATGGAAGTTTTAATGAGCAGATTGTTTGAGACGTATGGCAGATTTGGATGGTTTTACACACACAGGAAGATTATTTGGTTCACACACACAAGGAGTTTGGTTATTTGTTCTTAAACGTTTTTAAAGGCTCGAATTAATTTTCTTATTGGCGAAGATGAGTATTTGTTGCTTATTTGATGATGCGATGGAATTTTTCAAGGTTGTGTCTTATCATATCTTAAACGTCCACATACCGTTTAAAGATACTTGTTTGTTCGTTCAAGTGACTACGAATTGACAAAACACTTGAAGGAGTTACGTTATTGTGCTCAGTGATTATTGTCAAGAGATTGCGGTCTCCCTATACGTGAAGTATACGTTCGAAGTCGTATTTAGTACAAGGCATAAGATACAAGGTTGGTTTCTTCTACTTCAGCATCAAATTGGTAATGACTAGTTTTCTTCAACAATATATAAAGCCTACAGATTTGAAGAATCATGAAGATGGTTAACACATTGATTTCAGGGGAAGCATATTATTATGTGTTTTAATCATTTGATGTTCATGCACCACTCAAGGGGAAGTGTTTGATGTTTGCTACTATTGATCACTATTTCTACTGCTAGTTGGAGTTTTCTATTGTTTTGGGTTCATTATTCGTTTTGTGCTTCATGGAGGGTAATTTGAAACATTGGAAGGCTTGGATTGGAAGTATGATATTGGTTCGTGGTGGTAAAGATCATATTTCATATGTTCCCTATTTGTTGATAACAAAAAGGGGAAGAGATGTTGGAGTGGTAAGATGCTGGAGTGGCATGGCATGGCTTAAGGGGAAGACAAGACTTGTTTCATTCAGGGAGATGACTACATCTCAACTTCTCTACTTCGTCTAGGGAAGTTCGTACACGACTTTGTTTGTTTTGTCATCATCAAATAGGGGAAGATTGTTGGGATTCTTGATTTGATGTGACAAAATAAATAAAAGAATGAAACAAGAAGGACTAAAGATGACAAAGAGAGAAAGCTACAAAGAATGAAGATACAGGAAATAACTTATTATGTAGAAACGATTTTATATTATTTGGTCTTATCTCTTTGTAAACCTAGCACTCTCTATTATATAAAGAGAGGCAAGGTACAGGTTATTATAAGTCTTCCATAATGTAGATATCAAAAGGGGTGTGTGTGTGTGTCTAGGGTGTATGTCTTGTAAACGCCTAGACTAGAGTTGTTTGTGTTCGATACCTCTAAGGTCTGAGATGTCTTAGATCCCTGTTACAGTTAGGTAACACGTTATTATTCTGATCAAATAATAATTGGAGGTGATGATGATGAAAACTTTGTGTCAATAACAATTGATTTGTTTTAATCCGCTGTGCATAATTGTTCATTGTTATTGTTGAACCCTAAGGCTCAAAACGATCCAAGAAACTATAATTACCACGTTATTAGTTTCTATCAGCAATTTTAAGGCGGGCATTTGATTTTGCATAGTCACAAACTACCGGCCATCTATCCTGATGAATTTAAGCTTACTATTACAATAAAACAAAACTACTTAATGAATTAAATACATGCAGGACCTTCTTACAGCTCTAATATCTTCGTTTGGGGTGTGTCTTGTGTTGCTTGTTCGTCTGAATTTGCCTCCTTAGGGTTATGGTGCACACCAAATTCGTCTAGGTCTTGGGGTATTTATAGTTTTTGTCTGAGGGTTCGATGTGGCGCATGTAATGATGAGATGCGGCGCATTGACTTAACTTCGCGTGGGGTCCAAGCTTATTATATTCTAGAATATTCGTACACCGCCTTTAGATGCGGCATAACTTGAATCTTTATGCGGCGCATGTCCTTCAGTTGTCTTGCATTGTTTTAGTGAAGTCTTGATGGTGATACGCCATATTTCAATTGTGTAATGTGGCGTATCTGGAGTAGAACGAGCTTGATCTTCTTCTTTGACCAAAGTTTCATATGCGGCGCATGGTAGAATTCCATGCGGCGCATTCTTCAAAGTCAGGCAGTGGTCTTCGAATTCATCTAAGTATGATATTGCGGCGTATCTGTTGAGTGAGATACGACGCATCTTCTGGGTTTCAGTAGACTTTTGACATCTTGCTCATTTTGCTTCGTAATTAGTCCAAAATCGCCAAGTTTCACCTTTTACCTGTTTTTACCTGAGAATCACTAAAGTAAACATTAAAGCACCGATTCTCATACATAATAAAGTAAAACAAGTTAAATAAATAGGATAAATGATGATATTAAAATGTACTTATTTGAGTTTACCAAATATCCCCCACTTGAACTTTACTTGTCCCCAAGTAAACGTTAGATTCAATTTATGAAAATGTATCCTAAAAGGTATTAGGATTTGTTTTTAATAGTTAAGCACGTATTTGTTTTATCATAATCACACAACCAACCACTTAACGACGTAGAAACAAAATAATTTTTCAATATAAAACAACTCTAAATCGTTAGTCGCTAGTTGTGACGAATATTCTATCATATGCTTGACAAGTATACGCATCTCCCCCACTAAAGCTAAGGAGTAACAAGTCTAAAGCGGTAAAAAGGGTTTGTTGGTTAAGGGTTGATCATCCTTTTTAATCTATATCGATCTCATATTCCAGAAAAGGCGACAAAATCACGAATACATGATCGAATCCACGACCACGATACTCGCAATTGCTCAATTCCTTAACTCGAATAGGCTAAAGATAGGACCAAGTAATCTTCACCAATAATATTATATCAAAAAGGGAGACAAAATCATAAATACATAATCGAATCCACGACTACGATACTTAAGATTGCTCAAATCCCTAATCTCAAATAAATCAAAGGTTTGGATGAAGAATGATATAGGGTATGGATAATATTTGGGATGTAAATTGGTGTAAAATAAAAAATAAACAAAACAAATAGATTAAAATCCTGAGTGTGGTTAATTATTTTCCCAACCATCCCATGAATAAGACTCATATCATTGAATAACTCACGCTTTTGACTCATGTAACTCACGCTTTAGGTAGACACGAATTATACTCAATAATATCCTAAACAAAGAATAACCTTAGTTGGCGTTCCCGAAACGGCCAACTCCCATTCAATCATAAATATAATATACAACAAATAGTGGTGATATCTCTCACTTTACAAAACTTTACATAAGTTGGTTAAAACAAACTTCCAACTTTTTCTTCTTTCTTTCTCTTTTCTATTTTGTCAAATTTTTTTTGACCGTGTAAAATTTCACGACTTTTTTTATCACGATTTTTCCGGATAATTTTTCCATACTTTTCATATAACTTTCAGAAATAACTGTAATAGTGAAAGTAGTAAACACACGAAAAATAAACTAAAAATATACAATATGTACTTTCACTCCAATTGCATTGTGCAATTTCCCGACCTAACCAAAGATAATGAATTATGCACGCGAAAACAGGTAATGTAAGGAAACACACTTTGCCTAAAGTAACTAACCACGGATTTCAATCTACAGGGTAGGTTAAGGTGTAAGGGTGTAACGAAACATTTTAACAAAGGTGTAAGAAGCGAAAGGAATGGCTATGAGGGTTTTTCTAGGGGTATCTTACTCTAAAAATGAGAGTAAACAAAAGGGTTTATACGGGGGTTAACTAACCGGTGTAGTTAGTTAATATCACGAAACATATAAAGGCTTTTTGGGTGTAATCCTAGAATTTACCAAGTTAGACAAGTCACTCCAATTATATCGATAATACTCATTATGGTGGTCTCGAATAGTATACAAGCCAAGTTTTAAAGTTTACAAGTCACCAGCACACCAAAGTTTTTGATTTTAGGCAAAAAGTAATGTTATGTATGCGGCTATGTAATTTAGACTTAAACAAAAACATGCTAAAAATTTTTAAATTTTGATATATTAAGTGCATTTTATGCATATTTCAAAAAAGTTTGGACAAGTAAGTGTTCTAATTCTCCATCCCCCCACTTAAGTTAAACAACGTCCTCGTTGTTTGTTTTAATGGTTAAAAACTGGGAAATAAAAGAATTAGAACATAAAAACTTGCATGATATTTGCTCGGAATGATCCTCCATTATGCGTTTACGAGCAAAGATCAACTTTCTTGTGGATTAGAACTTTTAAGCTTCACGAATGATGTTTCTACAAAAAGTTCAGGAATCTATAATACCACCTAAACTTTAACATACCTTAGTTAAGAAGGTTCAAACTTGCATAATACATTAGTAGTTAGTAAAAATAAAACCTAAAAAATAAAACTGTAAATCATCAGGTTAGTCGATACGCCGCATCCTATGGAAGAAGATGCGCCGTATCGAGCCTGGAATTAATACGAATCAGAATAAAAGATGCGCCGTATCCTTAAACAGGGATGCGCCGCATTAAATAAACGGACAGAATGTTTAAATTCAAAAAATAAAAATGCGGAAAAATAAAATAAGATATGACCAGTGCAGATGATACGCCGCATTGTATGGTGGAGATGCGCCGCATCTTCTGCAGGTCTGACAGACTCGACATAAAAAAGAAAAAAGTTCTGTGTTGTCTCCCGGTCAGCACTTGTCTTTATTCCAGAGTCTTCAAGTTAGACTCACGTTCAGCTCCTATTTTACTCTTGTAATGTGCTATCCTTTTTCCTTCATTCGAAAGATGTTACCGTCTAGTTCTGCAATATTCTCTTCGGATCGGGTAAGCTCGTGAGGCTCGGCAATCTTGATAGCAGCATATTCTTCCGTCGGTCCTAGGGAATATTTAATCACCTCAAATCTTTCAGTAGTGAAGGTCGGAGGTTTCTGGTATGGTATCCTGAGAAGTTGGCATTTCCTCTTCTTGAATGACTCAATATCATCGTTGACAAAGCTAGACTCTTGATTGCAACCAATATATTCTTCAAGTTCGTCTGTTAGTTCTTCATAGATTTCTTTATTCGATCCAGGAAGATTTCCCATAACATCTTTAATGGGATGGTAACTTTCCTCACTACTTGATTCACAATCTCCTTGAATTCTGTCCCATTCCTTCTGAAGTCTCCATTGTAATCTTCGGTCAAGCTTTGTATAATCATTGAAGCTTCTATGTACCCATTCCAAAAATGTCATGTCCTTAGGGTCGCGAAGCTCCTTAAGTCCTTCGATTCTTGCTTTCTCTTGTAAGCCTTCGTTTTTCTTTTCACCATCTTCAACCAAGTCATACCAACTGTAATTAGCGAAACTAATATCATCTCCGTTTTGTGTTATGCCGATTAAATTGCCCCCATTACAGATTCCGTCATTCCTCCAATCACAGCTTGGCCATTGACAAGTTCCGTCCTTGAAGCGATTGGGTTCGCAACTATGCACTAGTTCATCGTAAAATACTGATTTATTGGAAACCCATGGAATTTGATCATTCCATTCATATAACCAAGTATTCTTGAACGCATCAAAAGTTTTGAATCCAGGTAAGTCTCCAGTGAGCACATCAGTATCGACTTTTAACAAATAGTTAAATTCGTTAAACTCCTTGCATAGAGGGGTTTCATAATCAAACAAGTTTGTTTCAATCCTAAACAATTCACCCTCTTCGTTTTCCATTTCCTCTTCATCATTCCCTGTTCTCCAGTAAGTCCAGAGTTCATTCTTCAGAGACGAATATATCTTTTCAGAGAAAAGAAATTTAGATTTTAGCCAACAGGTGAATTCACGGCTAAAATTATCCAAAAATTTTATTTTAAGTTCAACAAAACTGCTAAGAGGTTCGTCGAGTTCGAATTCCAGCCAACGCATTGCTTCCCCTGTAAGTGTATTTGGAAAGATTCGGAGCATGAATTGGTTATAGGTCATATTCTTTGTTTTGTAGAGTTTAGCAATTTCAAGGATCCTTTCCACGTGTATCTCGGCGTCATCATCCTGAGATCCTTGGAAGGCATTGTCTTGTAATAATTTGAGAAATTCCCCTCTTACACCAAACTTGCGGTTCCCCTCGTACCATTGTTTAGCAATCTTGGCACTAGTGTTAGCAATTTCAAGGATCCTTCGGCGTCATCATCCTGAGATCCTTGGAAGGCATTGTCTTGTAATAATTTGAGAAATTCCCCTCTAACACCAAACTTGTGGTTCCCCTCATACCATTGTTTAGCAATCTTGGCACTAGTGTTAGCTTGCGTAATATCTCTTTTTGGCAGCATTGTTGTTTCAGGTGCTTCTTGAAATTAGCATAAAACTATCAGTAGGATTTGTTCAAGAAAGTAAGACATTAGGAAATTAACAATGAAAGCAGAATACGAAAAGTAAAAGTTGCTGATATCTGCAGATGATGCGCCGTATCCTTGAAAAAGGATACGCCGTATCTTATTACGTTAAAATTAAATCAGACTTGTATTTTAGAAAATAGATACGCCGCTTTTGAATTAGAATGCGTCGTACATGTCAGACATCAAAAATCAATTATATTTATAAAAATTAAATACGCCGTATTAGCAGAAGCTAATGCGCCGTATTTTCGTTACGTTTCAAAATACAAGATTTTTGTTTTAGTAGATGTGTCGTATCGATAAAAATCGATGCGTCGCTTCTGTTTAATAATTCGAAAACTGTTTTTAATTTAAATATTAAATACGCCGTATATGTTAAAACAGATGCGTCGCATGGCGTTAGGGTTTCGAAAAATTCTTTATTAAAAACAGAATACGCCGTATCTTGGGGAAAAAATGCGTCGTACTCGGGTTATTAAACGCGTTGTATTTTATAAAATTAAAACGTAATACTCCGTATCTGAGAAACAGGTGCGCCGTATCGTTTGTATCAGCACAATACAACGACAGTAAGTACAAAGAAAAGAAAATAAAATAAAAATTACAGAAAATAAAAACACACAAAAGCAGTAAATATGCAAATTATACAATGAATGCAATCTATCTAATATACAACAAGTTAGGGGTTAGTGTCTAAAAACCTAATAAAAAGAAAAACCTAATTAAAATACTAATCAATTTAAAAGATAATAACAATTCACTCCCCGGCAGCGGCGCCAAAAACTTGATGCGTGTGATGTGTCGTTGCGGTTTAGCAGTGTTAATGCCTTTTCAAGTTTTACATTTATATTTAGCTGACTTATCAATAACACACACACTTAACGAGCAGTGTACCTGGTCAGTTTGTATATAATGGTAAGTAGAGTGTCGATCACTAAGAGTGGAACGTATTATCTAGTTATCCTAATCAGTATTTTAATATCTAAGTTAGTTTTACAGTCTAATCTAATGGAAGGGTGTTCAGCCTGAGAGACTGGCACAGTTTGGTTATTAAATTAAACAGTAAATACTAATGAGAACGAATCAGCGAATAGCATACACGTACACAGATAGATAATAGAGATAATAAGAAGACCTGTCCTGATAATTAAGCAGCTTGTCACTTGTTTTATTGCTAGTTTTATATTAAGTGTATAAAGTTAATCCGTACTTGTTGGTTTCATTATATCGGCGAGTAAACCCTTAATGATTACTTATGAATATCCTACTTATCCAAAGACATCGGATTAAATAGGCGAGGAAGGGGTATGGCAGCCCGCAGTGCTCTGCTAGACACAGAGGTAATCAATGCACTAGTATAAATTCACCAAAGACATCAAACATATAAACTTTAATTGATGAGAAAGCAATTTTAAGGCGGGCATTTGATTTTGTGTACTCACAAACTACCGGCCATCTATCCTGATGAATTAAAGCTTACTATTACAATAAAACAAAACTACTTAATGAATTAAATACATGCACGACCTTCTTACAGCTCTAAGATCTTCGTTTGGGGTGTGTCTTGTGTTGCTTTTTCGTCTGAATTCGCCTCCTTAGGGTTATGGTGCACACCAAATTCGTCTAGGTCTTGGGGTATTTATAGTTTCTGTCTGAGGGTTCGATGTGGCGCATGTAATGATGAGATGCGGCGCATTGACTTAACTTTGCGTGGGGTCCAAGCTTCTTATATTCTGGAATATTCATACACCGCCTTTAGATGCGGCGTAATTTGAATCTTTATGCGGCGCATGTCCTTCATTTGTCTTGGATTGTTTCTGGTGAAGTCTTGATGGTGATACGCCGTATGTCAATTGTGTAATGCGGCGTATCTGGAGTAGAACGAGCTTGATCTTCTTCTTTGACCAAAGTATCATATGCGGGGCATGGTAGAATTCCATGCGGCGCATTCTTCAAAGTCATGCAATGGTCTTCGAATTCATCTAAGTACGATATTGCGGCGTATCTGTTGAGTGAGATACGGCGCATCTTCTAGGTTTCAGTAGACTTTTGACATCTTGCTTATTTTGCTCCGTAATTAATCCAAAATCGCCAAGTTTCACCTTTTACCTGTTTTTACCTGAGAATCACTAAAGTAAACATTAAAGCACCGATTCTCATACATAATAAAGTAAAACAAGTTAAATAAATAGGATAAATGATGATAATAAAATGTACTTATTTGAGTTCATCACCCATCAATGAGTTCCATATTTCCTCCATCTTCATCTCATCATTATCTGTCGACTATGACATTTATGATGACCCTACACTCGAGAATGAGGAGCAGGCTAAAGTCAAAAATGTGATGCAACAAGAGCAAGTCAGAAGCACCATTGACAAGACAACTTCTTGAAGAACTATCTAGAATCTTCAAATCTTATGCCTATCTAATAAACTGTGTCTCATGTATTTGGACTCTTAGAATTTTTAGACTTTAAATGTGTTATGTAACCTCTATCTATTGTTGTACTCATGTTTCCTATGCTTGTTGACTATGTGAACTAAGTTCTTGATTAGTAGACATACCTATTTAACGTGGCATGCTTGCTAGTTGAATGATGTTATTTAGGTCATGAACAACATCTTTTACGAGTTAACATATGTTTATGTTTATTCTATGAAAGGTAAAAATGAATTGAATGTATGCAGGTTGCAGAAATGAGAAACTGGGGAAAATCCTGCAAACCCACTATCGGCGGTCCCTTATCGACCGGGCGGTCCCAAAGTGATAAGGGACCGGTCAGCTGTTTAACGGACCGTCCCTGTGGGATCACGGATTTTGAACTATTTTCTTCTTTCCTGTAATCCTAACCTATTGCATGATTATCACCACCTTACCTTGTTTAGTTAAACATCTTTATGTACTTGAAATCTCCTAATGCATGCTTTGCCCAAATCATAACTAAGCTTGATTATTTAAGCCTTACTCATCATCCTCAACCTCACCACAACCATTCATCTCTTCCTCATCACCTACAATGGCCTCATCTTCCACCACCATGTCAACCACAAAGAAAGAGCTCAAAACACAACCTCCAAACAAAAGACCTAAACTCAAAATCATTCGACCTTAAACAACCTTCATTGACCTCACACTCTATGATCCACTCCATCTACTAAGTCACCACCAACATCACCTCAAGCACCAAGTGCACCACTCAAAACACCATCCACCAATGGTACTTCCCACTCATCATCAAAGCCATCATCTAGCTCAAAGCCAACCACATCACCTTTCTCATCATTCATCAAAAATTTGTCACCTTTGCTTACCGAATCAAGTCCGGGTGCCTTCACTCCATTTGTGAGTAATCAACAACCATCTCCCACTCACTCCATATTATCACCAAGAAACCAACTTCCATCTCAAACAAACTCACCAAATCATACCACCACATCTCCAAATGGGCCATTGGAAAACATCCCTTCCACACCACCATCATCTCCAACTCTTGGAAATTCACTTCGCTACTACTTTGTCAACAACCACACGATGGGGTGTGTTTGTTGCTTCCATAACTTTCGTCTCATCCACTCTCCTTTCGAGATGAATTGCATATCATGTTTGGTCACATTGAGTATCTCATTGCTCAACAAAATGTGCAACCAACTCCTCTTGCTTCCATGCCACCATCGGCAACACCTTCGGTTCTACCTTCATCCTCACCATCATCCACTCCACCATCCAACTAGATATTTTTTCAAATGTCTAGTTCATGAATAATTAAGTGGATGTTATGTTTTGGACCAAGCATGCAATGCGAGATAATTAGTTGTACTAGTTAATGATTAGTATTGTTGCTTAGTGTTGGTTTATTGATGTATTGCCTATGGTTGATCATGAATGAATGATATTGTATGTTTTTCTTGCATGAAATGAATGATATGTTATGCTTTATGTTATGATAATGTGTTGAGATATTAGTCATAGTTGAACATGAAAATAGACTAAAATTACTCAACCTTAAAAATGGGAAGTTGCTTAAACCACAACACATCTGCCAACCAAGGAACCTACTGGTGGCGGTCCTTTATCAATAAAGGACCGTCCCCTGTTTACGGGACCGTCCCTTGTAGTGATAAAATTCAGATATTACCTGAAATTTTCTATCTGATTCATGCTCTACTTAATTGATTTCACACCCATATTCATTATGCTTTCTACTTACTTTCATATATATATATATATATATATATATATATATATATATATATATATATATATATATATATATATATATATATATATATATATATATATATATA
>LBNU01038722.1:107761-122997 GCA_014162995.1 Artemisia annua
TTGTTAATACAAATAATGTCAAAAACGTTATTCGCATTATTCGATCTTCTTGTGTTTTGATAATCACAAAATATAAAGACATGTTACGTAAAGTTACGGTTAATAAGTTTTTAACTGAGGAAACTTGTTACTTCCACGTAGCTTCTACAACGTCACTTCCGGTATGAACAAACTTTATACCGTCATTAGTTTGGTGATCAAAGAAGTTTTTATTTTCTTATAAACTTACATTTTTAAGTTTAACATTGCATTTTCACAAAAGTATTTTTGTGTTTTTAAAAAAATGTTTTATTAAGAAAATATATTCAAATTCAAATATGTAACAGCTAGTTAAATGAGAGAACTCATATCGGACCTAAATCACTTAAATGAGAGAACTCATATTGGACCTTTTTGGGGCTGCTGGTTAGACGCAACAAATGAAACAAAAGAAGGAAAAGCCCATGCTTGGCCTTTGACGTGAAGCATAAGAAAAAAAAGGGTTTCATCCCTATAAATTTCATTCGGCACATAAAAAGAAAGAGGGGACCCCATTCGCAGAAATCATTCACAAATAAAATAAGTCAGCCGCCAGTTTTGGAGATTTCATTCGAAGACACATGGTAATTGACCTAATTGTATTCACTAATATATTATTCTTCTTTCTCGACGAACGTGCCAACATAGGAAGTGAATTATTGCTGGTTTTGATATTATACGTACATAGCATGCAAATCATAATTAATATGATGTACGTGATGTCTACAAATATGATGCGCGGCTAAACCCTCTTGTAATCTTTCCCGGTAAAAGATATATTTGGTTTGATCATGTTTACGAATTTTATTTTGTTTGTCAAACATTAATTCATATAATTTTAATGCATATCATTTACTTGATTCTAATGTTTTAGTATTATTATTTGATTGAATTATTGCAAGACATATTATTGCGAGTCAACGATTCGTGCCGAGCCTAATTGGTTAAGACGGTCGTATGGTAAACATAATTTGTACCCATAATTGTTTATTTGAGTAATTATAAAATTAATTGATAGGATTATTATAAGACATGTTATTGTTAGTCGACTTAGGATCAAATGAGAAGAACTCTTAAAATGAGAAGGATGAGAAATAACTATAATCACATATTAGAGATGCATCGACTTGAATTAGATGCATCCCTAATCTTTTAGATGCACCCTAATATATTTTCTAGCTTAAAATTAGGTGCATATACATATATTAGATGCATTTTAGCAAGTTAGGAAAATCCTATGTATTTTTTGTCCTCTGCGGGTCAAATTTATTGCAAGTACTACTTTGTATCGTTTTCGCTTCAAAATTACTTTTGAAACTAATTGGGATGCATCTAAATGAATAGAGATGCATCTAATTCAAGTCGACGCATCTCAAATATGTGGTTATAGTTATTTCTCATCCTTCTCATTATAAGTTTTCTTCTCACTGGATCTTTACCCATTGTTAGTCAGTTAATGTACTAGTTTCAATCGTGTTGATATTTATAGGGGTTTTTGAAGTTGGAAAACATAGCATGTGGCACCACAAAACTCCTCGTGCACAAATATATTCTCTGTGAGATGTGATAAGTTTAAGATATCAATTATTCTTAAATGAAAAATAGACCAGTGGTGAAGACGGAGTGATATAGGGGCCAAATCATTGCTATGTCACTCCATACATGGTAAACAAGGAATCTTGAACTATGCATATAATCACAACATGAATTTAGTACTATGATTAACAGTTAGTACTATAGTGAACCTTTCATAAAGATATTAAAAAAAGTAATTTTGATAGAAGTTGCACTAAATGAATTTACTACAACAAGAAATGGATGATAGATTGAAGACAACTTTTGAATGTTGGAGTTCAAGGGTTCATGAGGAAGTTCAAGAAGTTTTGGAAAAATATATTTCCCCACTTGTTAATGCTGCCAAAGCCCGTTTAATCAATTTTGAAAAAGACTTAACAGCTACAATGGTCGAAGACTTGAAATATTTTCACTCTCTTGAAAACGAGATTGTATACCTTAAGTCTAAATCCAAAAAAGTTTCTAAATTGGAAAATGACATTGACCAACTTTTGAAAGATCTTGTTGAAACGGATATTAACTCTATTATCAGACAAACATACAGAACTGAGGATTATGAAACACTCAAATTGAACTCTCCATTAAAAAGGTTAAACATGAATACTCTCTTGAAAAGCTCGAATAGGAAAACACTCTTCTTTTTAAACAACTTGATCAAAAAATGGAAGAGTGTAAATACGACAAACTTTCTAACTAAATAGCTTTCAAAGATATGGAGAAGAAAATTGACAATTTGAGAGCTCAGTTAAATGAGTTGAAATACAAGATTGTGGAAAACAAGTTTGCTAAAACCTCAACTGCTAAAAAATCATTTTGAGGGCAACCACCAATGAATAAAAAGTCAATTTTGGGAAAACCACCAACTTTCAAAATAACTTAAAAACCAAAACTTCCAAAGTC
Organism: Artemisia annua; assembly: GCA_014162995.1. Classification (NCBI taxonomy): domain Eukaryota; kingdom Viridiplantae; phylum Streptophyta; class Magnoliopsida; order Asterales; family Asteraceae; genus Artemisia; species Artemisia annua. The sequence goes on from LBNU01038722.1 coordinate 110,255, forward strand.
ACGGTTTGCTCCAGCAGTTGTTGAGAAAAAAAATGTAACAAAACCAGTCACTCCACGATCTTCGTTTGAAAAAGGAAAAGAAATTTTGAGAAACAAGAATGTGATTGCACCTGGCTTATAAAGAGTTGATTCTAAGGAAGGGTTCAAATCGAACACAAAAGAAACTTTAGAAAAAGCTAGGAAGAAAGCACCCATTCTAGATTGAGAAACTTAGAATTCAAACTCATGTGTGTTTCCTTTTACAAGAATAGAGTGCACTCCTAGTGGTAGCAGACCAAAGCCAAATACTGCTAAGGTATTTCTATGTTTTCATTGAATAAGAAACTATTTTAAACTGCGCGTAATGAAAATGTTAATTTTGCTGTGTTATCTAAAGATGTTGACCTTTTTCGGCGTTACGTTAAAAGAAATGTGTGTTTTTTGCCAATCATGATTCTTGTTTTGTTTTCCAGGTTCACCATCAAGATTTCGTTTTGGTTTGAACAAGTTCTTCATTGTATGATTGCGTGTGGTTTGTGAATGTTTATGCAGTAAATAGAGAACAAAGTTTTCCAATGTAAACTACAAGTTTATATTAAAGAAGGTTAATTACAAATTCGTTTAGGCAAAGTATTTATACTTTGCCAAACGCTACAAATGAAACAACACAATGTTTCCTAAACGTTACTAATAGAAACGGTTTCATCCAAACATCACATCTGTTGGATGTTTCTAACTGTCAACTAACATAACCGTTTCTAACCTAACCTTAACCATATAAACTAACTATAATTAAACAATATTCAGTAACATAACTCGACACTTATTACATAGACTAATACTTATGTTTCTTGTATAATACATGTTTGTAATCAATGAATTAAAAAGGCTAACATTCTCCTCCCTAATCATTGAATACAAAACTGTTCTTGAGTGATTCCATGAGCTTCCTTAAACAATGACATCGAAATCATTGTTATCTCCACTGCTATATTCTTCAGTCTTCACTTTGATGTCTTGGTTCTTCATTGCACCCTTCTGTTTCTCATCATCCCTCACAGCGACTTCCTTTTGGCTTGGTAGGCCTGCACTTCCATTGCTTCTCCCTACTTCTTGTTGCGTTTCACCCCAAGGGACCCTCGCTGTTTCATGATACACCACCATTTGGTCAATGAATTTTCTGTAGCAATCTTTTATTGCTTGTCCATCCTCCATAGTCAGTCCTTGCATACGTGCAATCAAACCCCATTTATCTCCAAGGGTTGTGCTCACATAACCTCCTAAACCTGCTACTGCCTTATGTAGACATAGTAGGTCAATCTTAATCACTCCTATCTTCGGTGGTAGGGCTTCAATCATGTCATAGTTTAAATACACCAAGTAAAACCACTTTATGACATCTTCATATCTCTTGCTTATTGTTGCCCAGTTCCTAAACACCACATCGTCCTTCTGTATCAAGTTCATAAACGCCATGAATCTATTGAACGAATTTACTTTCAATGCGTATAACTCTCCATTCCAAGAGATGTAATCGCTGTCTATGTAATCCTGGGTGACTTCCTTGTCCCACGTTAAATCTTCTAGCCCTTTTATCAAAGAAGATTCAGTGTTTGGGTCCATTGATGCAAAGTATTCTTCCAGAAACTTATTGTGTTCCTTCACCACTTCTTTTGGTCCCCATACTAATTCATTTGTACTGTCCATTGTCACCATGCTTGGTCCTTCATCATACATGTATCTAATTGCACATGTATTGTTACTGATTTGCAACGTAAATCCTTGTTCTTCAAGTAATTTCCAACTGAGAACGTTCAATGTCACTTCTGGTGTGTACTGCACCTTTCCAATTGTGACTTCTCCTTCTTTGGTGTTCACTTTTACGCTGCCTTCTCCATATGAAAAGATAAACATCTTTTCTTCTTCTTCTTTTCCAACCATATTAAACTTGTACTGCAAATTACTAAACAATTCTCGTCTGGGACTCATATGGAAATTATATTTGTGACTCACATACCAAATTTGATCCCACATGTTGTAGTCTGATCCATCAACCAAGTATTCTGCCATAACATGTACTCTTTCTGGGTAACGAACCCTTTCCATGGTTTCTTGATTGTTGGTATGGTTTCCATACTGCTTCTCAACGCCTGCTTGTCCCTTTCGTTTCTCACACATCCAATATGTGTGTCCACGCTGCTTGCACACATAACATCGCGCTCTTTTCTCCTTCCTTGAGGCTGCTATCTTGTTTTCCTTTGATGTCGACCCCTTTTCTTTCTTGGATGCATTGAATTCTTCATTGTTAATCACATGTTGTGTTAACATTTGCTTCGCCTTTGGTGATATTGTTTTGCGCCTATTATTCCATTGATAGAGTCTTTTTGGTGTTTCTCTTAATAAGTACTTGCCTGTTTGAAATCCACTAGATGGTGATTCCCAAGGATGAGAGCCGAAGCTCTGATACCATTGTTTGCCAGGTTCACCATCAAGATTTCGTTTTGGTTTGAACAAGTTCTTCATTGTATGATTGCGTGTGGTTTGTGAATGTTTATGCAGTAAATAGAGAACAAAGTTTTCCAATGTAAACTACAAGTTTATATTAAAGAAGGTTAATTACAAATTCGTTTAGGCAAAGTATTTATACTTTGCCAAACGCTACAAATGAAACAACACAATGTTTCCTAAACGTTACTAATAGAAACGGTTTCATCCAAACATCACATCTGTTGGATGTTTCTAACTGTCAACTAACATAACCGTTTCTAACCTAACCTTAACCATATAAACTAACTATAATTAAACAATATTCAGTAACATAACTCGACACTTATTACATAGACTAATACTTATGTTTCTTGTATAATACATGTTTGTAATCAATGAATTAAAAAGGCTAACATTCTCCTCCCTAATCATTGAATACAAAACTGTTCTTGAGTGATTCCATGAGCTTCCTTAAACAATGACATCGAAATCATTGTTATCTCCACTGCTATATTCTTCAGTCTTCACTTTGATGTCTTGGTTCTTCATTGCACCCTTCTGTTTCTCATCATCCCTCACAGCGACTTCCTTTTGGCTTGGTAGGCCTGCACTTCCATTGCTTCTCCCTACTTCTTGTTGCGTTTCACCCCAAGGGACCCTCGCTGTTTCATGATACACCACCATTTGGTCAATGAATTTTCTGTAGCAATCTTTTATTGCTTGTCCATCCTCCATAGTCAGTCCTTGCATACGTGCAATCAAACCCCATTTATCTCCAAGGGTTGTGCTCACATAACCTCCTAAACCTGCTACTGCCTTATGTAGACATAGTAGGTCAATCTTAATCACTCCTATCTTCGGTGGTAGGGCTTCAATCATGTCATAGTTTAAATACACCAAGTAAAACCACTTTATGACATCTTCATATCTCTTGCTTATTGTTGCCCAGTTCCTAAACACCACATCGTCCTTCTGTATCAAGTTCATAAACGCCATGAATCTATTGAACGAATTTACTTTCAATGCGTATAACTCTCCATTCCAAGAGATGTAATCGCTGTCTATGTAATCCTGGGTGACTTCCTTGTCCCACGTTAAATCTTCTAGCCCTTTTATCAAAGAAGATTCAGTGTTTGGGTCCATTGATGCAAAGTATTCTTCCAGAAACTTATTGTGTTCCTTCACCACTTCTTTTGGTCCCCATACTAATTCATTTGTACTGTCCATTGTCACCATGCTTGGTCCTTCATCATACATGTATCTAATTGCACATGTATTGTTACTGATTTGCAACGTAAATCCTTGTTCTTCAAGTAATTTCCAACTGAGAACGTTCAATGTCACTTCTGGTGTGTACTGCACCTTTCCAATTGTGACTTCTCCTTCTTTGGTGTTCACTTTTACGCTGCCTTCTCCATATGAAAAGATAAACATCTTTTCTTCTTCTTCTTTTCCAACCATATTAAACTTGTACTGCAAATTACTAAACAATTCTCGTCTGGGACTCATATGGAAATTATATTTGTGACTCACATACCAAATTTGATCCCACATGTTGTAGTCTGATCCATCAACCAAGTATTCTGCCATAACATGTACTCTTTCTGGGTAACGAACCCTTTCCATGGTTTCTTGATTGTTGGTATGGTTTCCATACTGCTTCTCAACGCCTGCTTGTCCCTTTCGTTTCTCACACATCCAATATGTGTGTCCACGCTGCTTGCACACATAACATCGCGCTCTTTTCTCCTTCCTTGAGGCTGCTATCTTGTTTTCCTTTGATGTCGACCCCTTTTCTTTCTTGGATGCATTGAATTCTTCATTGTTAATCACATGTTGTGTTAACATTTGCTTCGCCTTTGGTGATATTGTTTTGCGCCTATTATTCCATTGATAGAGTCTTTTTGGTGTTTCTCTTAATAAGTACTTGCCTGTTTGAAATCCACTAGATGGTGATTCCCAAGGATGAGAGCCGAAGCTCTGATACCATTGTTTGCCAGGTTCACCATCAAGATTTCGTTTTGGTTTGAACAAGTTCTTCATTGTATGATTGCGTGTGGTTTGTGAATGTTTATGCAGTAAATAGAGAACAAAGTTTTCCAATGTAAACTACAAGTTTATATTAAAGAAGGTTAATTACAAATTCGTTTAGGCAAAGTATTTATACTTTGCCAAACGCTACAAATGAAACAACACAATGTTTCCTAAACGTTACTAATAGAAACGGTTTCATCCAAACATCACATCTGTTGGATGTTTCTAACTGTCAACTAACATAACCGTTTCTAACCTAACCTTAACCATATAAACTAACTATAATTAAACAATATTCAGTAACATAACTCGACACTTATTACATAGACTAATACTTATGTTTCTTGTATAATACATGTTTGTAATCAATGAATTAAAAAGGCTAACATGTTTTTCTCAATCGATTAATTCTATGAATGCTCGTGCTAAGGCTAATATTGTTATTAAACCCACTACATTTGCTTGGAAACCAGAACCTAAGACTGATAAGTTCCCTAAACCAGGACATAAGTGGGTGCCCAAAACCAAAACTGATAATGTGAGTTTGAGTACTTCTAAGAGCATAGATGATAAATCTAAATCTTATAATGTCTCAGAACCCATTAAATCATGGGGATCCATTTCTTCCAATTCTCCATTCTCTTCTTCAAACTTTACTTGCAGGTCATATAAGTATGCCTTTGGTAAGTTGACTCACGCTGTTCAAACATATGACCGGGAACCTCAAGCTTTTCGCCAACTTCATCTCAAAGTTCATGGGAACAATTAGGTTCAATAATGATCATTTCGCGGATATTCTTGGTTATGATGATATTGTTAGAGGGAGATTTATTATCAAGCGGGTGTATTACATGGAAGGTCTTAGGCATAATTTATTCTCGGGCGGGTAGTTTTATGATGCTAACTTAGATGTTGCATTTAAGAAGAATACGTGTCTTGTTCGAAAGTTAGAGGGTGTAGATCCTTTAAAAGGGTCTCGCAAAAGCAATCTTTACGCAATTTCTATGGAACATGTTAATACAAATAATGTCAAAAACGTCATTTGCATTTTTCGATCTCTACATGTTTTGATAATCACAAAATATAAAACACGTTATGTGAAACCACGTTTAGTAAGTTTCTAATCGAGAAAACTCGTTTCGGCTACAACATCACTTAAAGTATGAATAAACAATCTAACAACTTAGTTAAGTGATAAAAATAATATTTTTCTTAAAACATCACTTTTTTTTTTGTGACAAAACATTTTTAAAAACTTTTGTAATTATAAGCAATGTTGCAAAAATCGTGAATCGGTACTGAGGCGGTCCGGAGCCGATTAGCGATTTTTTACCGATTAATCGGCCGAATTTCTTGACTCGGCCGATTAATCGGCCGATTTCCGTGGAATTCTCTCCAAGGTCCTGGGCCGATTACCGATTAATCGCCGATTAATCGGCCGATTCGGCCGATTTTTGCAACACTGATTATAAGTAATATTGTAATAAGAAAATATATTTGAATTTCAAATTCACTAACAACTAGTTTTCCCGCCCAAAATCAGATAAATTTTCACCAGATAAGCTTTCCTTACACCAGGACAAAAATAGGAGCGTATGTCGGGATGGTCCCGTAAACATGGCGACAGTCCCTTATATATATGGGACCGTCCCCGCTCCTCCTGGTGTCTATAAATACTGCACTGTTTCATGCAGAAAAATTCACTTCTTGAGCAATAAAACTTTCTGTCTTCCTAAATCATTATAAACTCTATTCTTTGATCACATTAACGTGTTGTTAAGTTGTTTACAAGTGATCACATCCATCCTACCTTAAAGTGAAAGAGAAGAACGCTCGTATTCGTCAAGAAACGAAGTGTTGAAGAAAAGTCTTTCACATCGTAACCTTTGTTACGTTTCTCTCCTCAACCTCTATTCTTTGTATCTCAATTCTCGTGTAAGATGTAACTTGTGTGTAAGACTCGGAATCGTGTATTGTTTTGATTCGGACTTGGTGTTGGTTCGAATTGTGTAGTGTGTTATTGATAAGGATTTATTTGATACCTTCTTAAGGGGTCATTTAAGCCCAAAAACGTGTTAATATGATCAAATATTGCCTTAAACCGTTGCTTTTTGTATTGTAGGTACTTGGGACGAGAATTCTGGAAATGGAACTTTTTGGACGTGTTTGGACGAAAAAAGTGAAGAAAACGACGAAGTCGCGAAAACTCGTCAGAAAAGGAAGGCTGGCGGCATCACACATTCCAACGTGACGCCGTCACTTGTTATTTGAGCTGGATGAAAACTTTACACACGTCAAACTTTGAGGACTTTCTACCTGACGACGTCAGGTGTAATTTGAAGTAAGGAGTCACGTTTTAAAGATACTAGAGACGGCTCAAAGAGGTTATTAAGGGATGGCGTCAGAATGAAGCTGACGGCTTCAGGATTCATAGAACGACGACGTTAGAGCGGCGACTTGCACAAGACGAAGCCCTAAACACGGCGGGCTGACGGCGTCACCGACCCATAACCTGACACCGTCAGCATTGTAAATCTATATATAATTTTCGCTTTATTTTCATTAGGTGTGAATTCTTTTGGTACAAAACCCTAGATGATTTCTAGAGCATTTGTAAGGCTTTTTCAGCCTTTTTCACCCATGTTTTATTGAAGATAAGTTATTCTTTTAATCTTTGAATATGTCTATATGTTGTTTGATTCTTTGTTTATCTTTTCTTCACTTTTACATGCTAGCTTAAGTTTACTTGTGTTTGCTTGGATCTAATGAAACCTAGTTATTGGTTATTGATGCATTGTCTAATTTTTAGTTGATTGCTTCACTTTAGACTAAGAAACCTGGCTGACTTCTATTATGTAACTAGGTTGAACGTCTTAGGAAACGTAACCATACCGTGTAACACAGGTTTTCCTCGTTGTATTTAATGCATGAATTGATGTTTATAATCCTATGATTGCTTGATTAACTTAAGGTTATAGGCGAAATTAATATTCATAGAGTTGGGGAATGTAACACACCCCCACGACTGGTATTATGAAATACAATGCTTCAACAAAAGCAAACGACGTGACAATTCAATAAATCAATAAAAGATAACTAGAGAGTAGTGACATCTAAGTAAACACGTTTGTCTCACCATAAGAAGTTCACCGGTTTAATTTTCTTGTCATTTAATTTTTGTTTTATAAAAGTAGCTTTTGGGTTAGTTGGATAGCAACTAATTCCGCCCTTACTTTCAAAATCGAGATTTAATTTGCTTTCTAAGAAACATAAAAATACAAAAAGAATCAACCCTCACCTTTAGACTTAATTCGACATCAACCTAACGACATTATTCCCCTAGAGAACGATCAATCTCCCAGATTTACCTATACTACACTACAACAATCAGGTACACTGCATGGAGGATTGCAAAACTTCTCAAGATCCCCTTAGAAGTAAAACTCCTTGTGAGGTTGCAATACCACGCATCACTTGTGGTTGATATCGTGTATGATTTCATGTAGATTGGTTCTATCTAGGATTAGGACTCGACATTCCGCTTAGTGTCGTTAATTGGTGTAAGCGTTGGTGTACGGTTTGTTCCGCCATAATGGAGCATGTTGACATAGTGTTTTTGAACCTCGAGTATGATACTCGAGGAGTAGAGTAGGGCGAAGCGTGAGCTTCGTAGCCGAACCACTATAAATCTCTAGATCTCAGTTTAATCATTTATTTCCTTTACCTTTACTTACTTTTAATTGTTGCCTTCATATATTGTTGTATTGATATCACATAAAACTTTGAATCAAACGGTTTTCCTAAAAAGATAAAACGGCTTCACAAAATATCTTAAAACATAATTAAAACGGTGAAACTATTCAACCCCCCTTCTAGTTTCTACAGAACACATTGTCTCTTCATCACCTATCTTCCTTATAGAAAAGCTTCTTTGACTCAAAATGGTTTCGGAATCATCGTTTATCAGTAAACTTCGAAACCATATATAGACTTCTTAGAAAGAATCTTGTTACTGTACATCCTAACAAAAAGTACAAGAAAGATCATTTGTATCAAGCTTGTGAGCTAGGTAAGATTACGAGAGCCAAATTTAAGACAAAAGTTGTAGCACGTTCAGTGAATCAATTACACTTGTTGCATATGGATTTATGTGGGCCGATGAGGGTAGAAATTGTTGCAGGCAAATGATACACATTGGTGATTGTTGATGACTTTTCAAGATATACCTAGGTTCGTTTTGTTCGAACTAAAGATAAAAACTCCATATATTCTTATCAAATTCATCAAGAGAATTCAAGTGCTTCTGCAAGCTCCCTTAAGAATAGTTTGTGCAGACAATGAAACGGAATTTACAATTCAGAAGTTGAAGTCCTATTTTGAAGATGTTGGCATTAGCCACCAAATGAGCTCATCACTTTCTTCTTGGCTTCCACTACAATCACTAGCTTGACTTTTAGCAATTTTAGCCTTGAGAGCTAATGATTTGACCTTCTCCCTTTTCTCCTTGAAGGCAACCTTGTCATTCTCCAAGTTCATGTCATAGAGCTTGAGATTACCAATGAGCTCATCGAAAGGAAGCTCCACTAAATTCTTGGCTTCTTCAATAGTCGTAACCTTCGGTCGCCACTTCACCAGAAGTGCTTGAAGAAACTTTATCACATGGTTCTTGTTGTAGAAGCTAGGATCTAGAGCCGTGAGGCTTGTGATAATAGCATTGAATCGTGTGTAACCATTGTCAATGGTTTCTTCATCCGAGATCGAAAAATTCTCATTTTGTTGAATAAGTAAGTCAATCTTGCAATCTTTGACTTGTAGGTTACTTGATGTGTGATGATGAGTGAATGCGAAATCTCCTTGGCGGTCTTGCACACATGGACTCTCTCGAGCTCCCTTCGAGGTAGAGCATTGTAGATTAACATCTTAGCTTCATCGTTTTTGACGAGCCTTCTATTCTCATCATCTTTTAGTTCGGAGTATGGCTTTTCAGCTATAAGCTTGGTTTTGGGATCTAACATCAAGAAAACAAAGTCTCCATTTTGAATGATCTCCTATAAGTCAAGATCCTTAGACCTAACGTAGGTCTCAAACCGGGTTTTCCGAAAGCAAAACCCATCGGTTTCTAGCAAAGGTGGTCTTTGCATAGAACACCCCTCAACATAGTTCTCTTGAGCCATGGATCTATACTCAACTTTATCAAAAATCATTGTTAGGATTTTAGATTTTTGAAAAAGAAGTTTTTGACTTAAAACAGCTTCTCGGGAAGGTTTCAACGTTTAAAAACTTGAGTATACCGCTCTGATACCAATTGTACAATCGTAAAGGGGGAGGGGGTGAATACGGTTTCTTAGGCTTTTTGAACGTTTAAAAACTTTAAGCCTCAAAGACCACCAAGTGGTTTAAGCAATAGCAACCACTAACACAAACACAATCCAAAGTATATAAAGCGAGTAAATGACACTGCGATATATACTGGTTCGGGATGGGGGGTTTATACCATCCGTACGTCCAGTTGCGAATCCACGACACCGATACTATTCACTAAGTAGAATCCTTTCGGTGGACTACAAACCGTTAGACTTCACTCCACCAATATTCCCTAATATCGATGCTCACAAAGAACGAGCTACTCGTAATAGTATTCCGCCCTTGGAAACCACCCAAAAGAATCTCGTGATTCGACTTATCCTAAGGGTCACCAAGACTACTACCTAGACTTCCCAATGGAAGTATCAAACCCTAACTAGATCCCCAATNTCACTCCACCAATATTCCCTAATATCGATGCTCACAAAGAACGAGCTACTCGTAATAGTATTCCGCCCTTGGAAACCACCCAAAAGAATCTCGTGATTCGACTTATCCTAAGGGTCACCAAGACTACTACCTAGACTTCCCAATGGAAGTATCAAACCCTAACTAGATCCCCAATGATCTAGGCTTTGTCACCAAGACACAAGACTTCCCTTACAACCAAATCGAATTAATATTTGTTTGATTGTTTAATCAAACCCTAACCTAACCTAGAGACTCGATTCTAATAGAAAGGGTAAAGATAAAAAGACCCTCGAGACAATCACAAGAGTGGGTTAGGTTCTTGTGACTCTTCCCTTGCAAGAGATATGTGTTCTTTCAAAGATGTTAGTGTGAAAGATTAAGAACACAAGATAGAATTAGAGGATTAGAGAGAAAGAATATAGAGAGAAAGAATAATGGCAAGGGGTGAGGAATACAAGAGGCAAGGTGGGGTATATATAGGCCAAGACCCAACTTGAGAAAAAGTTTCATGAGCCTGGTGCGTCGCCCACGGTCGGAGCGCGGGCAGTGTGTCAGGACCTCTGTAACATTTTCTCTAAATTGGGTGTTGGTCTTTTAAATATCTAACCTTGCTAAACCCTCAATTGTACTTCACACATTTAGAACTTATCATTATTCATTCTAAAGGTCTACCAACTCATATAGCCAATTTGTAAAATATTTTTTGAAGTGTTTAAGTGAAAGCAATTATCAAGGATAGAAAGCTAGAAAGGATAATTGGATAGGGGTAGAATAGGTATTCCTCATATAGCAGAAAAGAGAGAAGAGAATATGCCATGGGATAATCCTTTGCTTGGAAAGGAAGTGCGGATGTTAAAGAGGGAAGAGATTTGAATTTGAAATTCAAATGGTGTGAGAGGGAAGTGAGAGAGTGAGGTTGGGTTAAGGATGAACCATGGTTGGGCTAGAAAAGAAAGCATAGTTAGATTAAGAAGAGAGTGTGTTCTGAACAAACCATGGTTGGGTTAGAAAGAGAACCATGGTTGAGTAGAAGGGGTTATCCAAGGGAATATTTCATCCTTGGAGAAGAGGATGTAATGAAGTGTTGAGATGTGTTTGGAAGAGTTGGATGGTTGAGATGAGTTTGAGATGATGTGATGGTTTGGAGCCCATGTTTGAGATTTCAAATTTGAATTTGAAATGGGATTTCCCCATGTGTTGAATTAGAGAGTGAAGAGGTGATGAGTTGGATGTGAGTTGGATGTGTAAGGGAATATAAGATTTGGATGAGATTGTGTTGAGTTGGCTTGTGTGTGTGTAAGGAGAGGGCTGTGAGGGAAGTGTGTGTATTTTGAAAAATAGAGTTGTTGGAGTGTAAGAGATGAGTTGCAGTGTGTAAGAGAGTGATGGTGATGGGGATCATTTTGGCTTGATTTCAAACTGAAATGCCCATGTGATGAAATGGGAAGAGTTTGGTAATGAGGCTTTTGTGGAGAAGGTTTATTTGGTTTTGAAATGGAGGGTTGAGATGAAAAGGATGTGTGAGGATCTATTTAACACACTCTTTGTGTTGGTGATACTTTGAGTGTATGCTAACTAGCACGCGAAATTTACTAGCTAACACTTAGAAGACTTGCTTTGAATGTAACAGTAAACAATAGACAAAGTAATGAACAAACTGCTTTAATATTATTGCTAATACGAGTGATCAAGAATATCACTAGGGTTTACAACCTTGAAGCTATCACTATGATACGTATGGAAGAGATATATAAAAACCCTAATCTTGGACCTCCTTTTATAGACACAAGGAGTCCTTTACAAGTAATGAATAATCTAAACATATAAGATATACATAAGATCTTTTCTATAATTATCTCATTATACATTATCCTATTCTACCAAAAATATAAGCAGTACAAACTACATATACTAACAATACTAAATAACTTTGTACTGTTAGTGTATTCTTCCAGCAGTTGAAACTTTGTCTTCAATCTTTGTTGGGGTATAAAAGATCAAAGTACTGCTGGATATCAAAGTGCTGCTCTTCAGAGTACTGCTGAAGTATTAAAGTCAAAGTACTGCTAATGATCAAAGTACTGCTCGTTGATAAGTCAAAGTACTGCTCGAAGATAAAGACTGAATATATTATTAGAATTAGAATGTAATCTAGAATATTCTATAGTTAGGGATTGTATACTTGTCGTTCAAGTTATGTAAACCGACTAGGGTTTTCCTTGTAACTATAAAAGGATCCCTAGGTTGGCATTAGAGATAAGAGAGTTTTACGAATACGATTTAGAGATAAGTTAGAGTTGTAATAGTCTGCATTCTACAAGCAGATTGTTAAGTAATTCCGCATACTTAATAGAGTAATTCAGTGTTTCATTGTTAGTAGATTAGGATTTATCCAAGGCTACTAAACCCTAACAAGCCCCCTTAATATAATATTTGTCGAAGTATAACGATCCAAAAGGTGGTATCAC
>LBNU01038722.1:126420-143407 GCA_014162995.1 Artemisia annua
AAGTATACTTAGAATATTTTCTGAATAAGTGCTGGTAACTTATATATGAAAATAATAACTTTCGAAAAATCATAACAAATTCGTTATAAGGCCGATTTTCAAGTTCTTTATATTCCCGGAAAGGTAAAAAGATATACTAACATAATTTCAGTAGTTTGGCAAGTTTTGAAAAGGTCTAAGGCTCGTTTTTGACCAAAACATTTCGTACATCAGCAAGCTTTTTCCGGAAATTTGCGTAAGTCTAGTAGTAACTTGTTTTTAACACAACTTTTTCGTTATAGGTCCGTTTTTAGTGGTTCAAAAGGCCATGGTTTCATCTAAGGATGTATTTTCTATATCTTAGGTCCAAAATATATCAAGACTCACTGAATTTTTCTAACTTTAAAAATATGGACAGAATGTTTATATATAGTTCCAAAAATGATATAACTTGGTTTGTACATGTCCAATTCCACTACTATCAACAACAACTCATCCCTTAATCTACCATACACCTTCTTAGGGTGTCATGGGTTCCCTAATATCACCACTTCAATCACTTCACCAATATTTCATAAGAACTCCATTTTTACACATAAAATGATAGAAAATTAGGTTTTTGTGGTATAGACTTCATAGGCAAGTTCAAAAATGAAATTTCTACATAAACCTAACAAGGATTTCATGGTGAAATTTATAGAAAAATTAGTGGTTCACTTACTTGGAAGCCTTAACTCTTTTAAAATGTAAAAACCTAACAATCCATAGGTTTATATCTCAAAACCTTGTAATGGATGTATCTACTGTTGGTTATTTATGTGTCACTGTGTTCCAGATTAGGGTTAAGATAATCAATGAGGTACCGGATATTCACTTGAAATCGTGGTATCACTTTCCAATAGAAACTATTCGACCCTATGCCTGGGTTACACGAATATCTCTATGGGATAAGACCAAGTGATGTTCTTGTTTTAGGCACAAATCAAGAACAGAAGCGTATTCAAGTGTTTAGGGTTTATGTTGATCGTGTCCATGCAGAATGTTGTGACCTCTATTTATAATAGAGAATACTCAAACCCTAGCCCATGGAATTATGTATAATTAACGGGCCATTAATTATAACATAATACTTTCCATAATAGTAGGAATCAGTGGTTATCAGTGGAAACAATATTACCACTAGCAGTGGTAATATTAACACTAGCAGTGGGAACTGCTAACACTAGCAGTGGGAACTGCTAACACTAGCAGTGGGAACAGCAGCAGAGTCAGCAGTAGAGTCTAACAGCAGAGTCAGCAGCAGAGTCTAGCAGCAGAGTCTACTAGAAGCAGATTCAGCAGAATCCACTAGTATAACCACAATTGAGTCAGGGTGTTCATGGACCAAATGGGTGTACACTCCGTACCTCCAAACCCATTACCAGGTGTGAACTCATCCCTCAAGTGCACTAAATTTTCCAACATCTACTACTTGTAAATAACTTGATACTTGAAAATTTTTGGTCCTTCTTTGTCTTGTAGGTTGGAACGAGCTAGAGAGCACAAGGAAAAGAGAAAGAAAATTTTTTGATCTTGAATAACTATGAGTTTATAACTTTTGCATGCAAGTAACTATTAGATAGTTAGTGGAAGTAAGTTAGGTGTAATTTGGTGACACCATGTGTCCTATGGAGGACCCAAGGCCGGCCACATCAAGAGGTGGGTGGCTAGTCATGAGTTTTTGTCCCGTTTTGATTTTACGGGGTACCGTTTAGTGCATCGTTTGGTATTTTTAGCGTTATCGTGTACCGGGTTAACTAAACGTAAAATATATCGGGACTATACGGGATATAATAAAGTCGTAAAAATTATAAAATATAATTTTCATACACATTAGGTATTTTGATAGGTATTGTTTTATTAATATACTTTTATTTGGTATATAGGTTTAAGTAAATGTTTAATATTTGGTTAACCACCAAAAATAAATAAAGTATATTTTTATAACCTAAATGAAAAAATAACTAATATAAAAATATATTAGTGCACTAGTGGAATTTGTTTGGTACATTAGGTTAAAAATTAATAACTTGTCTTATTATTTATATACAAATAAATAAATAAGAGTAGCTTGAAAATATATATCTACGAGTGGAATAGAATGCAAATGATGTCGTGATGCAATGTAGACTAACCCTAGTCTAGGAAATGTACGATGGTTGAAAATGTGACTTAACCTACCCGGTCTTGTCAAATGAATACCCGTAAACCCTGTTTACGTGAAATGTTGAATTGAAATTCAATGAATAGGAAATGTCGGGAATAATGAATTGACCTGAAAATTTGAGAATTATGACATTGAAGTTTTAGAACCAACTTTCATTTTAACATCTTTTCTTTTGATGTTAATGCTTGAATTTATTGTTTATCAATTAGTTGATTGTTCGTACGGCTTTGTTACCAGTCGACTAAAGTTGACCGTTGGTACCAGTCCCTAAAGTCGATCGTTGGTACGGTTGTGTTACCAGTCAACTTAGCCGACCGTTGGTGCCAGTCGACTAAAGTCGACCGTTGGTACGGTTTTGTTACGAGTCGACTAAAGTTATGTTTTTAATATGTTAATGTCATTTTTCTTTTTCTTTTTTTCTCGTTTACTACTCCAGTCCGAGCTTTCGCGATTTCGCCGCTCGGACTGCGGGGGAGTGTTAGGATAAGTATAAGAGTGTATAGGGATAAGGATGTACAGGTGGCTATGAGATGATGATTAGCAATTTACCTCAAATAGGCCATGTATTCTCCTTATATATACTCTCTCATTTGTATGTAATAATCATTCATTCAATAATACAATAATACAAATCATATTCATTAAAGGAAACTTGATTGTATGCAAACCAATATAGTTTAATGAAAAATGAACCGGAATTAATCATAAATATTGTCCTTTGATTACAGAATGATTTGTGCTTGGGTTTTCTTTATGCTCGCGATGAAATCAATCTTAAATGTCGTCCTTTAATTTAGAATGAGTTGATGACAGTATAATATATAAATTAATCTTTAAAAAAAAAATCTTCATGTACATAGAGGTGCACATTTCCCGGTTCGGACAAAAACCGGATCCGGTTCCAATCCGGATCCGGTTCCGGTTCATGGTCAAAGTCAAAGAATCCGGGACCGGGGTCTAAAAATCCGGTTTGGTTCTTTTCGGATCCGGGGTCTAAAAATCCGGAACCGGTAATCTGGTATACCCGGTTCCGGTTCGGTTCCTTATCCGGTTCCACAGAAAAAACCGGTCAAACCGGTTCCCAACCGGTCGAAATTTTCTTAACATTAAGCATGTCAAAATTTGCGTTTCCGGGTTTTTTTTTTCGTTCGTGTTTTCCACACAATAAACTTAATAAACTTCGACTTTTATTAAATAAACTCATAAACGTCACACATAAAGTACTTGAATCACAAATTTAATATATTTTGACTATTTATTCTTAATCGGTTTCATCTTCAATTTCATCTTCAACTTCTATGGATGCCCTTGCGGCGCTTGTAGCTTCATCGAAAGCGACTTCTTCTTCGGTAAGATTGATTTGATAACCCTCTTCCACCTCGATCTCTTGTAATTGTTTTTCGTATTCCATCGGTTCTTCAAGTATTGAAACGTGTTGTATACGTTCATTCCCATCTAAATAATTCTTCAAGAAAATACACATCTCCATAGATAAAGGTTTGAGTCTTGTTCTTCTTACCGACAACACCCTTCCACTAGTAGAAAAAGCGGATTCCGAAGCAACGGTTGAAGCTTGTATGCTTAGTAAATCCCGGTCCATTGCGGCTAGAACGGGAAATTGAGGTTCCCTTTGTTTCCACCAATTCAAAACATCAAAATTCTTGAACTCTTCGGGTGTGATAGTGTTTAACCAATCAATTCCCGTATATCTCCCATATTCGTTGCTTGATAAATTCTCACTCCTAGCCCGTTTACTGCTTTCTTGTCTTAAATTTGAAAATAAGTCCAAATCCGGATCCACGGTTGTAGCCGAAGCCCACATATTTTGCACCGAACTCGTTCCCACATTTGTTGCACCATATTTCTCAAAATAAACATCAAATAAATGTTTGAAATTATGTTTAAACGATTCTTGTGCTTTTGTTACATAAAAAGGGTCTATTTTGTTCAAATCCAAGTCGTTACCAATGATCTTATCGATAAGGTATTCCACCCCGCTAATGTTAAAACATGGGTTCATTGCGGCGGCACAAGTAATTACCGGTGGAGTTTTTTGAAAATATTTTTTAAGTTTTTCTTTCATCGGTACAACCATATTCGCAAGAAGTGGACCATCATATTTGTATGCTCCTAATTTTCTACACATCACATATAGTTGGTTGAGGACCAAATGACTCGTGAGATAATAAACTCTCGATAACATAGTTGTTGCGGTTTTAAAAACTTTGAGTAAATTGGTTATTTTTTTAATAAGAACCCAATTTTAAACCGAAAATGGTACCATATCCCCACGCCTAGATCTAGAGCAAAGGTCATCATGAAAATGTTGTAACGTTATTTTTGGCGTAAACCAGAAACAAACATGTTATAAGTCGAATTCCATCTTGTAGGAATGTCCCAATTTGGAGATAAAAAAAGGGAATTCGAATCATGACACAATTTTATATATTGCACATATCTTGTGTTTCCCGATTGAAAAATATCTTGTAACATTCTTCTAAAAGATTCTCTTAAATTAAACATTTGCTCGGTCGTTAGTTCGCTTTGCACAACCAAGTTAATGATGTATGCAACACATCGACTATGATAAAAAAAAAATGCCATCAAGAGGTGGTCGGTATTTTAGTTTTAGTAATCCCACCGCATTTGTATTATTAGAAGCGTTATCAAATGATTTTGAAAAAACCTAATTTTCTATTTTAAACGTTTTCGTAACATATCTCAACATTAAACTTAAATTTCCACCAGTGTGCAGATATTCAAAGTTTTCAAAAGCAATAGTATGTTTCATCATTTGCCAAGTAAGGGGATCAATCCAATGTGCGATAACACAAATGTACGAACCGGGTAAACCATGACCCGCCGACCAAACATCGGTTGTTAAGTTTACACTAGTTTTTGAAGCATCAAAACCAAGTATTAATTCCTTTTTAACCTTTACCTAAGATTTAATACAATCACGTTTAAGAGTTTGACGACTTACATGATTGTATTGTAGTTGAAGCCTTTGTTGAATCAACCTCGTTAACCGAGGGTTGTCGAAGTGGCTGAACGGCAAACCCTCTTGAATCATAAAGTGAGTTAAATCTTGATGAAGCGTCTTCTCATCATATACAAAAGTACTCTCATCTCGTCCCATAGTACTTTGTTCCGATCCCGAAACGCCTTTTGTTGCTTTACAATGTTTAGTCGTGTGCTTCTTCAATGTAGAGTTCCCATCGGATTTGATAAAAGTGTTACAAGCTTTTACATCTAGCCTTTTTTGAACCATCTGAGAACTTAACCAAGTCGAAATGACACCAAATTTCTTGGTTTCTGGTTGTTGGTTCAATCCAACTTCATACTGTTCACTTGTAGAACCTTGAACGGCGGTATTATTTGATGATGTTTGTTGAGATTGAGAAGCTCGGTTTCTAGACATCGTGAACGTTTTTATCAAGTTTGTGAGCGTTTTTTGAGTGTTTTTCAATGTTTAATTGTTGTAATTCAACCAAAATCAACCTTGGTGTTTATAGGGATGTTTAGGAGGTCAAATTGGTGAGCATTGATGGTTGTTACCATTTGTAAACGGGCAAAAAAAGCCCCAACGTCTCTTTTTTTGGCTACTGGTATGCTGCTGTTGATATAACTGTTGGAACCGGTTCCAAGGGTAAAAATCGCGAACCAGTGTAGCTGGATTTTGTAAGAACTGGGCCGGTTCTTCCAAGAACCGGGGTTGACCAGTTTCGGTTTTGGTTTTTTTTTTTTTACTTTCGGTTCCGAAACCGGTTTGGATGACCACGGCTACATGTACACATCAAATCAGTTATGTGTTTCTTTGACTCCTTTTAGATGCACACATAATTACATTCATGATAGGGTAGGCCCTTTCTAATGATAAATTGAGAGTGTGCTTGGTTAGTAGTGGGGAAAGGGAAAGGGAATGCAAAAGAATGGGTGATGGTGGGTAATCAATCCCTTACCCTTCAATTTACTATATACTCCCTCCGTCCCAAATTTATTGTCCATGATTGACTTTTTTAGTCATTCTTCTTCAACTTTGACCTTAAATATTTTTGTGTGTGTTATATATTATTTGATGCAAAATATATAAATGGATTGAGTTTTAAGTGTGCTTTTCAATGGTATAATTTTTCATTAAGTATTATATAATAAAAAATATATATTTATGGTCAAAGTTGAAACAACTTGACTTTGAAAATTCAAAGTGGACAATAATTTTGGGACGGAGGGAGTAATGGTCAATTACCCATTAGTGGGTAATTATTATATTACCCCTCCAACCAAGCACCTTTAATCAATCATTTTCCCATTCTCCACCCCTTTAACCCCCCACCAAGCACCCCCTGAAGCTTATTTAACTTCATTACTTTTAGTCAATGAGATATAGCAAGTCGATTTCTTGAGTTTGCAAGGATAAAGTAAAGTGACAATAATATTGGAAGTAGATCACAAAAATGATAAACAAGAATACTAAANCTCCAATTTACTATATAATGGTCAATTACCCATTAGTGGGTAATCATTGTATTACCCTCTCCAACCAAGCACCTTTAATCAATCATTTTCTCATTCCCCACCTCCTTAACCCCCACCAAGCACCCCCTGAAGCTTATTTAACTTCATTACTTTTAGTCAATGAGATATAGCAAGTCGATTTCTTGAATTTGCAAGGATAAAGTAAAGTGACAATAATATTGGAAGTAGATCACAAAAATGATAAACAAGAATACTAAAACATTTTAAGCTTCAAAAAAAAAAAAAAAATCACATTTGCTTACATTGATCACATGTAGCCATCAGTAAAATTAAACTCAACACAAAAGGTCTGATGCGCCAAAACCGAACTAAACCCCAATCTCTCATTTACCAAATCAAATTGCAACAAATTATCTTCCATTTGCTTACCACCAATCACCACAGACGTCCTTGCTTCATCACCACCATCAACAAACCCTAAACACCACAAAATTTCTCCAATTTCACCTTCAACTTTCACCATTGAATTCGAACCATAAACCTTCCAAAACACATCTTCACTATGCATCACAAGATCAATAATCGGGACCTCAGGTCCAAACCACGTCTCATGCACGTCGCTTGCATTAAAGCACACCTCAAATGGGCTTACTGGGTTGGTTGATATACTTAAGTTAAGTGTTCTTGATTCATTTATGAATAACTCGATGAAGGGCCTGTAGATTGAGGTGTGTAGAGTGGTGTAAGGTGTGATGGTACTTAGTCTTGTCCCTCCAAAGCCATCACTGTCGATTGTTAGAAGGGACGGGTTGATGTCGACCTGTTTGTCGTTAATCTTGATTGATGTAAGTCCTATGAAGTATTCGGCTGAAGGGTGGTTGTAGTAGGTTATTAGGGTGAATCCAATAGGGTTTATGATGAGTGGAGTGTAGATAAGGTGGCTGGATAGGTCGACTCCTGATGTGAAATAGTATGGACCGAGGGTATTGAAGAAGGCTACACCGGATGCTATGGTATTTGGACAGCTAGGAAGGCATAACGCGAACACTTGTGGTGAACCATACACCTTACTAACCTGCACAAGAAGGAATCAAACGTTATGTGTTAATGTGTTGTAGAAATTAGCAGATACCAAACTCAGTAATGAATTGATGTACATTATCTTGTTGTTCCTAGCTATAAGAGAGATTAAAACTTTAAAAGGTGATACCAAAGAAACTCTGGTTTATACTCATTAACCAAGTTCAATGTTGAAGCATAGTATACATTTGATATTATATATGCAATTGCCCCTTGATATTTAACATTATTTGTGTACTTAAAAAAAAAATTAAGCACTCCTAAATTAACCAAGTTTTATGAGGGTAGGCATAACAAGAAATCGTAGCAACAAAAGTCCATCTAATATGACAGATACATAAGACAAGATACAGTTGTAAAAGGTTATAAGGATCAGTACAATATTCTATAATCATGTGGCATTGTTTGATCGAGAAACTTATTAATTCATCTACCAAACGTGTATCGTATATTTAATTTGGAGAAGGTACTTTTTATCGTTCACGTGATTCCGTTTATGTAATATATCAATTCCCTTAAGTGAGTTTAAGATTATATTTTTGCCCATATAGATAGAAAAAATGCGTTGTTTTGTTACATTTCAACAAAAATAATTATATGATTGATTAAATCCTTTTTTTAAATGCGATTGATTACTATCCTTTTACGCACAGCGTTTCACATTATTTTATTTTCATGACATAGAGTACATTATCTGCTCGGAACAACTTTTTTTTTAAAAGAATTATGAAGCATGTGAATAGTTTTTGTTCTTTAGCAATCAAACTATCTATAGTTCTGTACATCATGACCAAAGTATTATATCAATTATACTTTTCATTGTAATTAAATCAACACTGTTTGACCAAAAAGTATTTCTCTTTCAACAATTATTTTCCAAAAAGGTACTTTTACCATCATCAATCCGTTTAAAGTCACTGGTAATGTGTCTATGAATGCACCAATAGTCCAATACCAAAAGACTTTTAAATTTAATGTCACTAATATTTTTATCAAAATACACACACTTGGTTGCTAAAAGCTAAAATAATGCAAGCAATAAACTACAGGGACCTAAACTACAAACCTTGCAACAATAATTCAAAACGTAAGAAGATAAGATACCAGAAGTTGACTAAACATACCTGCGATGGCAACGAATAATTAAACCGACCTAAACCAGCCAAACCCGACACATCATCAGGCAAACCTCGCAACAAAGAAGTATCCGAGCACGACAACACAAAGTTTGGAACAACACCAACTTCACCGGTCATAGCATATCCATCGGTAACACTCAAACCAACCGTATCAACCAATGCTTGTGCAAGAAGTGTATTCTTAATAACAGGATTCTCAGGAAACAACCCACATGAGTTGTTGTGACAACCTGGGCCAGGTTCATCGAAGCAGTTGTAGCATGCTAGTGAAGTGAGCGAAGTGCATTGGTGTGAGTTGCATGGGATGTAATGATGGGTTGATGAGACGTATGCTCCTGCAGTGCAATCTATCCAGTTGTATTTGCTGGATAGGTCAAGCAAGAGAGTTGTGGGTTGAAGGGGTGTTTTTAAAAAGAGTAGTAAGGTGTAGAGGGAAGTTGATTCGTCACGTGATACTTCTGCGACGAATGAGGTTGATGAGTTTATGATGGTGAAATGATTGATGATGAAGAATATGGTTATGAGAGTAAATTTGAGGAGCGACATTTTATTTTGATTTGAGAAAAAGTAAATGAAGTTTTTAAAAGTTGTTGGTGTTGAAAAGAGGATTGAATAATGATTTTATTTAGTTATTTACTATTAGTGAATAAAGTATTAATAAGTGTGTATTTATAGTGACACTAATTATAACTCTTAATAGGATACTCTATTGGGTTTATATGGAATAATTCTAAATGCTTTTCTAATTACAATTCTTGTAACTTTACACAAACTTTTACTTGATATTTTGAAAGTTTGGAAAATAATAATTATTGTTCTCTATTTGCTTAAGAACAAATTAACTATATTTGAAAAAATTACTGTATGGCAAAATGTGTTGACTAAACAATAAACACAACACCTTTTAGAATCCAAGAACTTTATGCTCTACGTCTTTACATAAAGATATCTAAACTTTATTCCCAACGTCTTTACAATAAAGTGTAGCAAAATAACGTTTGAAAATTTTGCTTTCTTTGATTTTAGCAAATATGTGTATGAGACTATGAGTGGCAATAAGCCACATACTGAGCCCAATTTTTAAAGATAGCTTCAAGCCTACAAATTGCAAACCGCTCTAGCCCATAACGGCAACAAACATTATATTTGTCCTAAATCTAAATAATCGTTACCACTTAGTCACTTACAAAGACAGGGACTATATCAAATTAAAAGACAAATATCTATAAAAGTGCTGAAAGATTACAAATCTAGAAAAAATATTAAATGAAAAGACAAATGCCCATAAAAGTGTAGAAAGATTTGACAAAAATAAAGCTTCCAAATTTTTCTCCAACATAGAGGAGATTGGTGCATAAAGAAATTGTAAAGAAAGTTTTTTAAATTTTGAGTTCTTATGCATCTTTTAATGCACAAACAAAAATGAGAAAATTTAATCAACATCCTTTAAAACTTAATAATTTCATCAATATCCTTCTACATTTTAGAATTACCTTAATATCCTTTAAAACTTCAAAATGCTTATGTTATCCAATTTAATAACTTGGATTAAAAATTCCTTTTCAAAGTTCGGCTAAAATTTTTGTGACTATTTTACTCTCCTCTCAATCATAACTAACCATTAATCAAGATTTAGAAACGGAGGGAGATCCTCTCAAGTTGAAAAATCAACTTGAGACAATCCTAGTCCTTTAGAAACACCTACACTGATAATTACACAGAGATATGATATAGAGACCTAAAGTTAAGCCTAAAAAGAGGCATAAAACCATGTGTCATGATCCTGATGGATTGTAAAATAAGTGGGTCTCTGTCTGTAGCCATCAAGATCATGACACATGGTTTTAGGCCTCTTTTTAGGCCTAACTTTAGGTCTCTATATCATATCTCAATTACATATACTCCATGATACACCCAATGTCAATTGAGTATGGGGTGACTCTTTTAAACTGTTTTTCTCTTTTTGATGATTGAGTCAAATGTGCAAGTTGAGTTTCTATTTGTCCATGTAGAGCACAGCACATCTATGAATTTAACTGCTCGTCTTTTTGGGTGTATGAGTTTCGCTTGTTTAAGTAGTTAATTTCTTTTGCTACGACTTAATGAACCTAGATGTTAAAAATCAAAATGAATTCAAACTGCAAAGATGAGCCAACACAAATCTGCATGTGTCGTGAAAGAAGCACAACTTATATGGGATATGATCGTGCTGCAAACATGATGAATGAGTTTGATTTTGAGGGAAAGGGCAAGAAAATAATACATCATTCTAGTCACTATTTAGATAATATTTTGGATATTATTATTATTATTATTATTATAAAGGCACTTTTGGATATTATTATCAATTGATTATATAAGAAAAAAATGCTTATCTGGATATACATGATAATTTGGAGATTTTAAAAGAGTATTTACGCAATTATAAAATTTAAAAGAATATTGAAGTAATTATAAAGCTTTTCAAGGATAAGGATAATAAATCTGATTAAAAAGAATAATACATGCTAAAGTATAAATATTTTCAAATGATTATGAACATGTGTAAGTTTTGATTACCACGATTATATTTTGTTAATCAATGACATATATAGATTTCTTAATCATATATTGCAAGGACTAATTTATACTTCTCTATGTATACATATCATATAATGTTGCGCTAAATATTATACACAACATCTACCACCTAGCAAGTATCTTTCACCGCCAATCGTCAAAATCTCATAATACTGCTGACTACCTTTTTTGTATCATCATTGCAATGTGATGCACAAGTACTCTGACATTTTTAATATGCAATAGTGTGTGATAAATTTATCCCCTAAAACTCTCGTCATGCGTAAAGTTATTCTCACAAAAAAATGTAATCGAATAATATTGTTCGTAAAAAATTTTGATTACAAAATACCTGCTGCCGCAACACGTAATACTGCTGGTAAAAATAAAGACCGAAGAGTTAGGCTTTCCACAAAAAAAAAAAAATAAAAAATAAAAAAATAAAAAAAAAATAAAAAATCCCGCTAACCATGTAATTGTCAACTCACTGTCATTCAAAAATATAATATCATAAAGAGATGGGAGATGCTTTGCTTACTCCCATATTTGATTAGGACACTCTAAAACATGCATTAAACAGTTGTACTGTAAATAAAAACTGCTTTAACTGTTTGTATGTTGAGTGTCCCAATCAAATTTATGAATGTGTCAATCACTTCCGTGAAGAGATACCAACTCATTCTATGGGCATTTAACATAGAAATCCTGGTTGGTGATCGTGTCATTTGTCCTCTCACCATGAAATTATGTTTGAAGGCAAAGGTTTTGTAGAGTAGATAATGAGGGTGACCATTTTTAATTAACCGTAGATGGTTAAATGCCTTTGGCTCCGTTTTAATGCATTAACTTTAAACTTTTATTTTAAACAAATAGCTTTTAAATGAAAAGCTAATTCATGAAGCTTTTTAAACATCTTAGGGCCGTTAAAACTTTAAATTACTGATATACCCTCCAAACATTTGTTTACAATTATAGATATGTCCTTTTTTGTCATTTTACATCTTATAAATATATTTAACAGCTAACTTACCAAACACTTTTATTGAAAAAAAATATACAGCTTGTAGCTCATGTTAACAGCTTTGCTGTTTACATCTTACAACTTACAGTTTACAGCTTACAGCTAGTTTTGCCAAACATACCATTTAGCTATTTCAACATAATTTATAACCTCTATTGACGCACAGCTAATGGTTAAAGAATATTTAATTATAAATATACTTAAATGATGAAAAAAAACGACATCGTATTTAGTTATAAAAACCGCACTTGCTACAGTTGTTTCGGTCTGTTTGTACCTCTTTATATGTCTCTTTCTAGATAGATCTCATTCGATCTATCCAGAAACCCTATCTACAGTGAAACTAACTACAGCAACCGTCCGACATGGAGAGATCTGACTGATTTTAGCCAAAACTACATGCGCTTTACATGGATCAAAGTAGTTTTGGGTGAGTTCCAGTGCGTACGATATTGTTTTTAAACAATCCGTTGGTTGTTTGATGTTTAGCACTATCGTCGTCAATCTTTCTGTTAGTTGTTTGATGTTTAACGCTGTTGACGTTGATCTTAATGTTAATTCCTTTTGCAACATACTTTGTGTCAAAGTTTAGAACTTTAGATGTCGATTTTACCAGTTCACCATGATAGCCTTGTTATTTGTCATTACGAACTTAGAAAGGTTTTGAGTTGTAAGGATCTTATGTTGCACGGGTTTAATGTGGATGTAAAGCCAAAGAGACAAGTCTGCTGCTTTTGAGCAACTTATTTGTGCTTAGAGCATTAGCTGCTAACTCTATGCTAGGAAATAGTTGATATGCAGTTAATGCTCTAAGCATAAGCAAGTTTCAATGGCAATAATCTTTATGTCCATGGTACATATGACTGATGTTTATGACCGTCATGAGGCAGACCTTTTTATAACGCCTTTGGCTGATTCATAAGATGGAATTCTATTAAATCCTGAAGAAAATGACGTTGTTTTGCCTTTGCCAAAAATGACGTCATTTTGACTTTTATGTTGTTTCGTTTATTGGTGAACATTGAAGCATACGGCGTATTTAACTCTAGCAATATACCGTATCTGGAAGTTGTACAGTCAAAGCCTAAGTCAACCATTGAAGGTATACGAAGTATGTAACTCTGGCCATACACCATATTGAAAACCTTGTCCCCAGTCCTAGTACATCAAAGATTTGAAGGTATACGGCATATTTAACTCTGGCAATACGCCGTATTTATAAAATACACAGAATATGCTTTCTTCATCAGCAATCAAGAAATCTTGGATATGCCATATCCAAACCTAGATACGTCGTATCGCTGCCCTAACAGAAGTCTATAAATACAAACCCCATACGGGAGTTTTACATAACATTCACTCACCACTCTCAACCACAGCCGAATTTAACCATTCCTAGGCCCCAAGATCAGTCCCAAAAGCTAGAAAATCAAGAGGAGAAGGTCTTGTATCATCACACTAGGTACGGTTTAATCATTCGATTTACATATCGATTTCATTATGCTTTCCATTTGTTCTTCGTTTGAATTATCTTCTTGTGCTTTTACATACATTATAGGCTAACACCTTTTGGTGTTAGCTATGTTATGAATTACATGATTGTTATTTACGTTTATTAAGATTTAAAGTTTAGTGTTGTTTAGTTAGTCCTCATTGACTGATATTACTAACGGATGGATGATTTTGTGCCAAATTTACTAACGGAGGGTTGATTTTGTGCCAAAAAAACTATGAGGATGTAAAGCGAGACACGGGACAAACCACAAGAATGTATTTTGAACTTTATGTGATATATGGTTGAAAAGCTAATGATGTTTATTTTTCCAGTTTAAAAATGATGAATCTTGTAGAGTTACACTAGGCCAAAAATGACCTTTCGTCACACATGGTCGTTTTTGAACGGTCACATGGTGACATTTTTACGTGACTAAATGTACCAGCGTTCAAGGTTTAAAAGTACGGAAACAAGTTTCGAGGCGTTTTCCCTCCGCCTCAAGAGGCGTAAGCCTCGAGGCGGAACGAGGCATAAGGTCGAGGCGGAATTAAAAAATATATAGAAATTATATATATAAGTTTTAATAGGTATTTATATATTTTATATACATATTTTATAAACTTTTATTAATTTTTTTATTTTATTTAATATTTTTGAATTATATATTTTATATAAATGTTGCAAAATTTATATTATATATACATTTAGTTGTATATTTGAGTAAAACCCACTCTTAATTAACATAAAAACTTTTACTTGGACCATTTGTAATTGTAAATAGGCCCAATAAAAAAACAGATCCGGCCTTTTAAGGTAATAACTACTACCCATAGATTATATAACTTATCTCTCTCCTTTTAGGGTTAAAACAAATGCAGCCACCTTTCACGGACACGGAATTTTAGAGAGAGAAAGAAGAGATGGAAGGGAGAAGTGTGTGTATTTTGAGTGTGTACAGAATGACGAGGTAGTGGGGTGGGGAGGTATATATAGGTGAGGATAAGGTGAGTTTTAGGCTAATCTCCTTCATTAAAACGGTTCGGGACTCAAGTGACTAAGCAACGGCTGAAAAATTATAAACTTGCGACCCTCGTTCGTCGAATGAGTTTTCCAACTAAAATCAAGCACTTAGGAACTTGTCACTATTTTTCTCAAGAAGGCCATAAGTAAATCAATAGTCTTGGCAAGTGAAACTAAATTCGAGTTTTTAGTCAGTGGGTGGGGGGCAGGGGGTTGTGCTGAGGCTTATCGTAGCAAACTAATGTGCTCGGTCGGGGCGCTAGTTACGTATCTCACGCTCATGTCAAACAGAATGTTAACAGATGCTTAAACGTTTCGAAGAACGTCATTGGCTCTAGCAAGAATAGACAGTGGCGGTAGATAGCTTTCGAGGGAGAAAAGCCAGGGTGTTACAATCTTCTCAACAATGATGGTAGACCCCTGGTGCTATTAGTTGACTAAGGTTCCGAATCTTCGATGGAGGTCCGCACACGTCACGAATTAAAAGTGACTGAGGAGAAGTACGACAAGAATATTACCAGTTACCCTCTATTCGCAATGAATAGTACACAAATGCGGCGTGGCACCAGTGATATTTTACGAGGAGATGGTCACCACTAGTCGGTCAAGGTGGCGTTTACATTAACGCTGACATGGTTTAAAAAAACGTGTGAGCGGCGCCTCGGGGGCGCCGCCTTGAGCATCGCCTGAAAACGCATATGAGGCGGCGCTACTTGGTCTCGATTTGGAAACGTACGCCTTGTTGGGTGAGGCGGTGGTGAGCCGTGTGACGCGGCGAGGCGGCGTACGAGCGGATTATTCTTTTTTTTGCGGCGTGGTCTGGTGGATCTGTGTCACATATTGGTGGTTGGTGGATCTGGGGTCTCAATCTGGCCAACATCCAATTAAGTAATGATTCCAGTCGAATACTGTGATTCTGTGTGTTAAGTAAGGAAGAAATCTGTGCCAAGGTAGATACCTTGCATTGATGTCATGATTAAATTTTCTGGCTTGTTCCTTGGTTCTTCTACCAAATTTGGGTGGTCGATAAGGTGGTAGATATGGTGAAAAATGTGGACGATTTGATTTTGAGTCTGAAGAGTCTGAAGAGATGTTAATTATTTCTCTGTTGTCAGACATTATGCTTATTTTGGAAAAGATTGAAGATTTTGATTATGTTTTTGTGGTGTTTTTGGAAGTGATTAGGGTTTGCTTAGAAAATCAATTGGATTTGATCCCCTTTTATTGAGGATCAATTGGGTGTTATGGTAATTAATGAGGAGTTGGTGATTGGAATTCAATTTTTGGTAACTGCCTATTATTGAAGAGATTTGGTTCGATTATTGACTTTTTGTCCAAGTAAAGTCAAACTACTGCTTGGTTCTATAAGCAGTAGTCAACTCTGCTGCTGGTTGTGTGACTCTGTTGCTGGGTGTCTGCTGCTACAACTTAAAGTCTAGGGACGGTTATGTAACTTCCACTAAGCAGTTTATAACCTAATTGAATCACTTCTTCTCTACACATTACCCACGAATTGAAGTTTAGAAACCAACCCACTCTCTATTATCATCCAAATTCCAAATCCCCAAATTTTAAGAACCCTAAATCATGGATATTGATTGAACATGGGCAAAAAGTCATAACATTGTGGCCGAACTTGACACAGATGTTATACCTGCAGAATTCACAGAAATGGCAAACTTTCTTAATGCTACATCCCTTAGGTATGCATTAACTGTGAATCCTACCATCTATGCTGCTCACATCAAACAGTTTTGGCATACTGTCAAAGTCAAAACTTTGAAAGGGGAACTATGTGTGAGGGCTTTTGTTGATGATCAAAAAGTAATAGTTTCTGAAGCCACTATTAGAACAACTTTGCTCTTTGATGATGAAGAAGGAACAAAGTGTCTTGCAAGGAATGAACTTTTTGAAGGACTGGCAGAACTGGGCTATAAGAAGAAATACAATGGTTTAAAATTTCAAAAAGGTCTTTTCTCAACTCCATGGAAATTTTTAGCCCATACTTT
>LBNU01038723.1:0-11294 GCA_014162995.1 Artemisia annua
CACTACTTTCCCCACCATTGTTTTCTCAAAACTTTAATTTAAATCGCATAAGTAGTTTAATTGGGTTAGTTGGCTAGCAACTAATTCCGCCCACTCCTTCGAAACCGAGATTTTACTGCTTTCATAAAAATATAAAAATACAAAAATAATCATCCTCCACCCTTAGACCTTAATTAGAGTAGTCTTTAACCTAACAAACACTATTCCCTGTGAGAGAACGATCAATCCCCCGGTATTTGCCACTACACTATACTACATCGGTCAGGTACACTGCCTGGTGGGGATTGTAAGCCTCTTGAGATCCCTTGAGAGGTAAAACAAAGTGCGTAAACAATCCCACGCGTATCAAGTAGTTATTGCAGACTTGTGTTTATTGCAGACTTGTGTTCATGCATTAACAGACCCACTATTGGAATTTACCAAAAATATACTTTCTGCTATTGTTCCACACATGTTTTGAGATCTGTTTTGAAAATCCTCAACCAAAAAATGGGCCTATTATGTTAAACATTGGGCAAAATTCAGTCAACAATGGCCAAACTAATGCTCTTATTAAAGGCATTACAAGATATAAACAGCCTAATATATATAATTCTCATAAAGCATCATTTGCTTAATAATGCAAGCTTTGATATGTAGATTTCAAAGCTTAGGTATATCGAAAAGGCACAAGACTAGGCTATGAGAGTACAATCTAAAAAGTAATAATTAAAAAGTAAAAATTAAAAAGCAATAAGTGATTGTCGGGTCTTATCGGGTTGACCCGATAACCCGATAGAATTATTTATTTAACCCTAACCCGACCCGATAATACTATCGGGTTATCGGGTTCAGGTCAAAACAACCCGACTAGTTTTTTTGACCCGATTAGACCCGACCCGATTAGTCTTATAAGGTTCGGGTTCGGGTGCGGGTCGGGTCAACCCGACCCTACTGACACCCTATTTATAACTATCTAAACTTGTCTCAATTAGTCCCTATACTTCTATATTTTAGGAAAATGGCAGAAATGACCCTTGGACTTATAAGTTTTCAAAATTTACCATTTATACCCTTATCTTTATAACTTTTGCCAAACTAGTCCTTTTAAGTTTATAACTATTTTACTTTTTATCCTAAGGTTTTAGAACTTTGCAAAAAGTGTCCTTATACTTATAACTTCTAAGAAATGTCAAAAATAGTCCCTAGATTTAATATTTTCAGGAAGTTACCATATATACCCCTAAGCATGGAAAACTTTGCAAAACTAGTCCTAATTCCATGCAATTTATATTTTTATGAAACAAAAAGGTTTCATAGCTTATGGTTAACTAATATTAGCTTATCTAAGTTACCTAAACTAGCTTATAGCTTAATATAAGGTATTATAGCATATAATTAGGGTTTAATCCATAATTAGGGTTCTAAAAAGATAACTAGTAAGTTTTAGTGATCAAGGCTTACGCAAGGGTTCCTATGTGATCTAAGGCAACCTAATACTATCCTAGTACTGATATAAAGCTAATAGAATCAAAATGGAAGGCTTACTTGACTAGCTAGGGCTTAACGAGGGGTATTACTAGGGTTTAGGGTTTTCTCAGCCAAAATAAACTCGACAAGGGTCCTTGGCTTGCTTTGCTCGACTCCTAGGACTACTATAGCTCGAGTACTACTACTAGGTACAGAAGTTTTGAGGTGAAGAAGAGAAATGGTGTGCCTTTGAAATGGAGGGAGTGTCGAGCTATTTATAGGGCTCGTTTGGAGTAGCGAGCAAGCAAGGCAAGAAGGAGGTGTCGAGGAGGGGGAGGTGACTCATATAAGCTACTAGCTGACTATAGAGCTTATTGTGGCATGAGTGCTAATTTGTTTGGTTCTAGGGGTTGTGGGTGGTATGGAACCGCGAGGAGAAAAGGACACAAGTGAGGGATGACGTATGGTATGGAGAGTGGGGTGCCTAGGGTTGCTTGTTATCCGTAAGCTAGGTGACAACCTTAGGGGGGGCGGGGGCCTGTGTGCTAGGGGTTGTGGCTGCTAGCTTGGTAGCTTAAATTCTTAGCTTAAATCTAGTTTAGCTTGGTTTAGGCGCTTGAACTACGCTTAGGGTTTCACTTATTGTTTAGCTGTCTTATTAAGCGGTCCTATGAGGTTTGGTACTCCCGTATGCCTAAGGAGGTTATACTAGTGTGGTGCTTATGGGAAAGTCTTGGAAGTTTACCTAGATTTCCAGGAAGTCATAACCTCAGTTCATGATTTGTACTTAAGGGACTTGTACCTAAGCTCTAAAGGGTTGCTACAGAGTCTAAGGGTGCTAAGATATCCTAGGTGCTAGTAATGATATGTTGTCATGTATTTACACATATCTTTCTTCCATTTTTGAACCAAAAGATCAGGAAACACTTCAAAATGATCAAATAACATCACATATACCTTAGGAGTGTGTTTTTATAGTGATTTCACAGTACAAAGTTGAAAAAAGATGAAAACACGAGCAAAATACTGAAGAATTGTCAAAATCCAGTCCCTGAACTACATGACATTGTACAGAATTGCGTCCCTGGAAGGGATTTATGAATAAAGTCTAACAATAGTCCTCCAAAAATCCAAGAATGGACAAGTTGATCCTTGGATTCCATTTCAAATTACAAGTGTAGTCCCTTAAGTTCTACAAAGATTGCAAAAATGAGCTCCCCGGATATCTACTTTTGGAAATTAATTCATCAAAGACTTGAGAATCAAATGTTGTCAATATGGCCCTTGAGGTGAATTTTGGAAACCTTACAGATTTGGTCCTCCAATTTCAGCATAAATACATTTTGATCACTTTGACTTGATAAACTATACACATGACCTTTTTCTTTACATAAACCATTACCCTACTAAACCATATCTAACCCAAATCATAAACCTACCCTTGTCCCAACAACCTCCCAGGCCACTACTTTCCCGAAGGGCCCCACCAAAATACACCATCCCATTTTTATAATTCCTAAAGTAGACCTGGGAGTCAAACTCTTCCCTGTCACACCCTTTACCGCCAAACATCCACAATTCTCCACTCCACTCTGCTACATCTCAACACCCACCTCAATAGCATCACCTCACCCCTCCCCCATATCTCATCCCAAGAACATATCACATGATACCACCTCATCCACATGCGCACTTGATAGATCCTTATCAAACCTATTGCGCCAAAACTTGATAACGAGGTCAGATGATCCAAACGTAATCCAATGGTGGGATATATAATCCAAGAAAGCACAATTAAAATTGTATCGATTCTCTCGCAGAAAAGAAGCCCACAAAAGGAGTTTACCTAATTATTTCACTATATATTAGGTCGTATGTAAGCCTTTGAGGCATCTATCTTTCTGTATTTTTTATATTTTATTTTCAGTACTTAGTTAAGTTTGTAAAACCTTTTATGCATTTTAATTTCAATATCAAAGCAGTTTTTAGCCATTTCACTTTTTCATCCAAAGATATAATTTTTCTTCAATTATTGTTGTTTCCTTTCAAACCTTGTTACAAGTTGTCTCAGAAGCTCCTGTAAGCTTTCTTAATACTACTTCAAGCTTTTAATTAAGAAAAACTCAGAAAAGAAAAAAAAAAAAAAAAGATTACAAGAAAAATTCAAGAAAAATAAAAAAATGGTGAATCAAGGTTTGGAGAGGGAAGAAAGCATGGATTTGGTCTGGTTTAGAGTCTCATGGGAGACAATAGGATAAGTTTTGTTCATGGTTCTTGGTTTGAATGCTCACTGTATGCAATTTGTAAGCATTTTCTATATTTTTTTCTTTAGCATAATCTGTTCTAGTAAGTAATTGTTGTTAATTGTTGTTTGTTTTTGCCTTTTTATGCTTATTTTAGCTTAGCGTGAGCTTAGTTTTCAGTTTCATGGCTTAGGTTCTTCATTTGCCTCTTTAATTTTTATAAATAATCTGTAAAGGGGTGTTTGGAATTGGTAGTTTAATTGAGTAGTTGTGGTTGTTAGTTGTTAAAGATTGCTTAGATTGCATTCTTAGGGTCAATATAGCTCAGTCCAACCTAAATCTTGGTAGTCTTTTAGTGAAAAAAATCAAAACCATTTCACTTTCTCTTAACTGCCTAACTGTTAGAAAAATAGGGTAGCATAATCTTCATAATAGGGTTAGAACTTGTTTAACTTACTTAATCTAGTCTCATTCTAGGTTATAACATCATAGTTAGTAATTTAGGATCAATTGAATCTCAATATAGTCAACTTTTATAAAAACTCAAATAGTCAAAGTTTTCAAATCTGGAAAATGGGACAATTTGCTAAATCCCTTGTAGGCCTCAATAAGGATTGCTAATAGGTAAAATTTGCATTTGTGAGTTGTTTGGTTGCTAGGGATTCATGATGAAAAAGAAAAATCAAGTTTGAAACTGATTTGCTCAGTGAAAATCAACGCCAAAGTGACCCATGTGGCCTTCGTTCTGTCCTGAACCCAACAGACTCATTTTTAACCCGTTTTTCTATTGTTGATATCTTGTTCATTTTTGAACCAATTTCTTTGATACTTGTTGTTTTGTGAAGCCACTCAGGCTGTCTTGTTGCATGTGTTCTTTGTTTGGCCTTAATTGCTTATTCTCTTGCTTATTTTGGCCCCTTTAGTTGCCCCCTTGGCTGGTTTATACATGTGCATCAGATTTGAATTGATCTTGTTGATTTTTGTTCCTATTTGATTCTTGGAGATTAATTGTTGACATAGGGTTGTTTGTATTTGTTTGAGACTGAGTTTGTTAGTTTGTTCATTGGCTTTTGCTTATGTGCTTGTTCATTTTTGCTTCCCATTTCGCCATCTTTGACCCATTGTGCTGCTGTGCATCAGCATGCACCAGCAACCAGCTGAACTTGTTTGATTACTGCATCTGTTTGACCCTTTTGGTTAGGTGTTGTTGTTTTTCATTGATGTTGTTGCCTGAGATTGTGCTTGTTGGTATTAGTCCTTAGTTGTGGCTCATAGTGCTTATTTTGTTTGTTTTTAGCTATTTCAAAATCTCACTTAACACCAAAACTCACATCTGTTGGTTTTTAAGCTTGCTATAAGCTTATTTAAAGCTTTTCATTAAAAAGTTCTTCACAAAAGTTGTTTAGATTTGAGGTTAAAATATTTTTGCAAGAGAAAATAAAAAAAAAATGTTTTGTAAAAAAAGTGCAAGAGGTGGGATTCGAACCCCTGACCTCCTGCACTCTAAACCCCAACACCACACTCCTCAACCATCTGCCCTAGGGACTTCTCAAGTTCTTATTCCCTTATTTTATTTTTATAGTAGTACTCTTTTTTTAGCTTTAATTTGCTTCTTAGCTTATTTACTGCTTATTTCTAAACTGTACACATAGTTTTTTATATTTTTCTTAAACTTGCTTTACCTTTCTGCATTTTCAGAAAATAGTTTCAAATTTTTAGGAGTTGTAGTTTAATTATTAGAATTTAATTAGTGTTAATTAGTTTTTAATTCATATTAATTAGAATTTTTATTAAATAATTAATTTTCTTTTTTCTAAAATTTTCTTTTGTCATCTAGTGCGTTAGAAAATTATTTTTAGGCCCGTAGGACTTGCGTAGCATAAATTTTACGTTTTTATTTTTACGTTGACGTTTATCTTAAATAAACGTCACGTTTACTTGTTTAATTTGTATTTTAGGATTCCCGATACCTATTTTTGATTCCCGTAGTATTTTAGGATTTCCTTAGTTTGCCAATTGCCTTTTGTTCCCTTTAGGTTAATTTATTTTCATCCTCGTTCGTTAATTTTCCAATTTCGTTAATTTAACGTACCATAAAACCAAACAATCTTTCCAACCGAACATACAAGTCTTTAATCTCGATCTTTCACGAAGCTTTCCATTCACACCTCGTTGGGGTACGACTCGGGAAATCAACTCCCGGTCTCACAAATATCACATTGCACGAGTTTACGAGGTAATCTTTTTCCTAAAAGGTTTACTTGTATTTCTCTACGTCTTGTTGTCACTCACGATAACTTTGACTCCACTTTGTTGATATTTTTGAATACTTGTTGTTTTACACACCAAAACACGAAGAATCAGGTAACTCATACATAAGCCTTGGACACTTTCAAACTAGTTTAGATAAGCAATTAGGGTTACATAGGCCTAATTAGGGCTTAATTAGGGTTCATTAGGGTTTTGTGATGTGTTTACTGTGTTAGATTGATAGATTACTTATTGTGGTGTTGTTGTGATCTTATGCTTGACATACTAGGAGTTTATAGGATGTGTGTGTAGAGTTTATTTGGCTTGTGTGGATACGTGAGCAGGTCTAGAGAGTCATGCAAGTAATGAATGCACATAAAAAGCAAAAATTTACCTGTGAAATACCTACTATAGGTATTTGTAATGGGAATGATAGTGATGAGATTTTGTGGGTTATTACATTTGTCTTCTGAGTTATACCTAGGACAAGTCTATTCTGAAATTGCTTCGGAGGTTTGGACTGAGTTAGAAGAAACTTATGATAAAATTGATAATTATGTCATTTTTAATGTGATTCATAAAATTAATACTTTGAAACAAGGTGATCTTTTTGTGCCTGATTACTATCATAAATTGAATTCTCATTGGAGAGAATTTGATACTTTGACTCTGTTACCTGCTTGTATTTGTGTTGCTCATGAGGGTGTATTGAAACATAACCAGTTAATCAGACTTATGCAATTTTTAATGGGTTTGAATGATGTTTATCAACCAATTAGGAGTAACATCTTAGTTAGAGACTCTTTACCTGATGTCAAGGAGGATTTTAATCTTATTTAGAGACCCTTCATCCTGGTTCTGGTTCTAGCAGTAAGGCCCAGTCTGCTGCTTTTGTTGTTAAGACCAATACTAATTCAAACAATTTTACAAAGAGGTTTAATAACAATAATAGTAGTGGCAATAGGGGGCCTAATCACAACCTGGTTTGTAAACACTGTGGTCTAATTGGTCATACAATTGAAAGATATTTTAAGTTAAGTGGGTATCCTCCTGGTTTTAATAGAAACCCAAATCTTTCAAAACAATCTACTGTTGTCAAAAGATTCAACGCTAATGCAGATGTTTCTCAACTCCCATCTACTTCCTCTGGTTCTATGACTGGGTCCTTTACTAATGATCAAACGATGAAGCTCTTAAGTCTCATTAATGAGAAACCCTCAGCTAATGTGTCTGCAAGTATGGCAGGTATAAAACCAAATTTTGTCAATAATAATGTGTTATTTAATCTTCATTTCGAAAAAATTTTATGTGCTAAAACGGGTTATGTCAACCATAATGTCACTTTGGGGTGGATTATTGATTCTGGTGCTAATCAGCACATGACTGATTCTACTAAAAACATGTTTAATGTGGTTGATATTTCTAGTCTTATGTTAACTATGGGACATCCCAATGGGACTGTTGCCAAAATTACTATTATTGGTAGTCTAGATTAACCACTGGTGTTGTCTTATTTGATGTTCTTGTTGTGCCTGTGTATAATGTCAGCCTGTTATCTGTTAATAAGATGATTAAGGACAATAAGTTCTTTGTTGGTTTTGATGAACATAAGTGTTATATTTAGGATTTGAAACTGGGCAATCTTGTGGGGACTGGTAGTGAATCTGGTGGTCTTTGCTTGTTTGATGTGAACAAATGTGGTGAGTCTAATTTTGGTATCTTTAATTATTTGTTTGTTTTCAATGTTTCCAGTGAGTTATGGAACCAAAGACTTGGTCATCATGCTGACCTAGTCTTGTCTGTTTTGGGGGATAAAATTGGTTTTAAAAAGGTTGATCATGTGTCTCCTTGTGACATTTGTTACAAGGCTAAGCATAATAGGGAACCATTTCCTTTAAGTGATCATAAGTCTAAGTCTGTTGAGGATTTACTTCATTGTGATGTTTGGAGTCCCTATAAAGTTACCAGAAAAAATGGTTCTAGATATTTTTTAACTTTAGTTGCTGATTTCAGTAGAGCAGTTTGGGTGTATCTGCTAAAATCAAATAGTGAAGTTGAAAATTATCTTGAGAGTTTTATAAAATTTATTTTCACACAATTTAACAAAAAAAATTAAATAATAATGTATGATAATAGAATAGAGTTTTTAAATAATCATTTGTCTAATATGTTCAAAGATTTGGGTATGGTTCACCAAACTTCTTGTGCCTATACTCCTCAGCAAAATGGGGTTGCTGTGAGGAAACATAGACACCTTCTTAATTTTTCTAGGAATCTTATGTTTCAAGGGGATTCCTCTCTCTATGTGGCATGAATGTGTTTTAACTGTTGTTTACTTAATTCCTTTCTCTATGTGGCATGAATGTGTTTTAACGACTGTTTACTTAATAACAGGCTTCCCTCCTCAGTCTTTTATGGTGCTTCCCCTTATTTTTTTATTATATGGTAAGGATCCTGGTCTCTCTCATACCTAATCTTTTGGATGTCTGTGTTACTCTACTATTTTAATCTCAAATGATAAGTTTGGTTCAAAATCTGAAAAGTGTGTGTTAATTGGTTTTTCTAGTGTCAAAAAGGCATATAAGTTGTATGGTTTGGAAAGTAAATCTGTCTTTTATTCAAGAGATGTAAAATTTTATGAAAAAAATTTTCCTTTTAAAATGATGTCTGCAAATATTTCAAAAGAGTCTGCAAATGGTTTTTATGAGTCTGTAAATATTTTAAATAATCCTAAACTAAACTTTGATGAATCTGGAGTAAACAATTTAAACTTTTTCGACATCCATAGGACTGAAAGTCCCAATGATGAAGACGGGGACCCTTCTAATGTGAAAGGTAGTGGTATGGCAACTCCAGATGGTTGTGTTAACATAGTCTATGATGGAGATGCAACCACAGCAACCCAGATAGAAGAAACTATCACCTATGAGGGCAATAATCAAAATGTTTTCAATGGTGAGGATCATGTAATTCAAATGGAAGTGCCACTAAATCTGAGGAGGTCTGGTAGACAAAGAATTCAGCCTGTTAGGTTTAATGATTTTGCTGTTGGTAGCAATGTGAAGTATGGTCTTTAAAAATATGTGTATTATTCTAAGTTGTCTAGTGTTAATATGTGTTTTTCTACCACTTTGTTTAAGTCATATGAACCTAAGTATTTTGTTAAGGCTTCTCAAAACCCTAAATGGACTGAAGCCATGAATTTAGAAATGGAAGCATTGCATAGAAACAATACTTATGAATTAGGTGAATTACCAGAGGGTAGAAAAGCAATAGGATGTAAATGGATTTGGAAAATTAAATATAAGTCTTCTAGTGAAATTGATAGATACAAAGCTAGGCTTGTGGCAAAAGGATATAATCAAACAGAAGGTGTTGATTATGAAGAAACATTTAGTCATGTGGTTAAAATGGTCACTGTTAGATGCTTAATTGGTTTATCTGTTTATAATAATTGGTCTTTATACTAGTTGGATGTGAATAATGCTTTCTTGTATAGTGATCTTTATGAGGATGTGTACATGTAATTGCCTCCTGGTTATTATGATTAAGATGAAACTAGGGTGTGCAAATTGTTTAGTCACTTTATGGTCTAAAACAGACTCCAAGGGAGTGGAATGAGAAACTTACCACTGCTTTGGTTGAATATGGATTTACTCAAAGTATAACTGACTATTATTCGTACACTAAGAGTCAAAATGGGTTGTTTATGGCTCTGCTTGTTTATGTTGATGACACTGTGATCACTGGTAACAACGTTGATGAAATTGAGTAGTTAAAAAGTTTCTAACAAAGCTTATGATCAAGGATCTTGGTCCTCTCAAATATTTTTAGGAATTCAAGTTTTAGAAAATAGAACTGGTCTTTGTCTTTCACAAAGAAAATATTGTCTGGAATTGTTGAGTAAGTATGGTTTGTTAGCTTGTAAGCCTGCTGCAACTCCTTTGCAGCAGAATATGGTGTTGAGTCATGCTGAAACTGATACTGATAAGTTATTAACAAATATGACTGAGTATCAAAAACTCGTGGGCAAACTTATCTATTCGTCTGTTACAAGACCAGATATTTCTTATGCAGTTCATTGTTATATGCATGCTCCACTTATCTCTCATTTTATAGTTGCTCTTAGAGTTCTGAGATATTTGAAGTAGGCTCCTGGTACAGGTATTCAGCTTGAGTATGGTAATAAGCTTAATCTGTATGCTTTCTCAGATGCAGATTAGGCTAAGTTTCCTGTTTCTACGAATTGTGTCTGGATTTTGTGTTTATTTTTGCAATAACTTGATTTCCTAGAAAAGAAATAAACATGCTACTATTTCTAGGTCTTTAGTTGAAGCTGAGTATAGGTGCTTAGCATCTACTACTTGTGAACTTGTTTGGATAGTTAAGATTTTTAAAGACCTTGGAATAGATAGTCTATTGCCTGCAAATCTGTTTTGTGATAGCAGTTCTGCTATTCAAACTAATCCTGTTTTTCATGAGAAAACCAAACACTTTGAAATTAATTTACACTTAGTAAGAGAAAAAGTAACTTCTGGAGTTATAAAAACTTTTAAAGTTGCTTCTGCTAATAATGTGGCACATTTGTTTAGTAAGAGGTTAAGTATTTCACAACTGATGAGACGAAAAATGTTACGTTTTTAGGGGTCGGTTTGAGTCCTAATTCGTATGTTTTTGGTTTGGATTTCACCCAAAGTCGTTTCTTTTCTCATTTTAGGTACTTTTGAAGGGAAAATCGCAAAAGAAGCATTTTCGGGCGTTTTCGGAGTGAAAAAGTGCGGAAAACAACAAAATCTCAAAAGACCTTAAAGATCACAGAAGGTGACGCCGTCACACTCTACAAGGTGACGCCGTCAGGAGTAAGTGAAGTCAAGGATTGGAAAAAAAGACTCGTGACGGGCCAGAGAGTTCGTAGTGTAATTTGTGACGCCGTCAACCAAGGCCGTCAGATCTGGAACCAGCAATTATGACCACGTCAATCAAGGCCGTCAGGAAACCCTAATCGCCGAGCTGACGACGTCACCTATTGGGCTGACGCCGTCAGCCCGCGTTTTCTATATATATAGAACGATTTTTCTTTAAAAAAAAGAACTTGGAGGAACTTTAGTCGAATTTTGGAGTGGAGAACTTTAGGGTTAAACCCTAATAATACGTAGTTATAGAAGACCTTAGAGGATCCTTTAAACCCCTCACTAAACTTTGCAATTGAGGTGTATGTAAATCCACAAGAAGAAGTACAAATTCTAATTTGTATATCAATCACGAATATTAGTCAATTTGTTATTCATATCATAAAATTTGAGAAATTTTAGAATTATTATGTTATGAATAATTAGATAGTGTCATGTTATT
>LBNU01038724.1:1424-34988 GCA_014162995.1 Artemisia annua
GGACAAGTCTAAGGTCAAGATGATTAGAAATCGAGACAACGCGTGGCTAGATTGGGTAACTACACTTAAGGACGATTCGACAAGTGAGTTTCATCATGTCTTCTATCACATACACGACACATGTTATGGTATGTGTCATTAAGGATAGCTAAAGGCCAAGGTAAGTTTTCTTACACTCATGCTTATCATAGTCGTTTAATGAATGCTTGCTATATGCTTACATGACTATGTGATTTGTCGTTACTTGCTTGCATGCTAGATAATGTCTATATGCTCTTATGTGCTATATGATTTTTATTCATTAGACGCTTTGTCTAAATGATTATCCATTTTTGGACTCAGGCAAATTATTTGGAAAAATAATGGTCTTACCACAACCATTATTTATAACGTATTTCTCGTCAATCAATCACTATAGACGATGCACACTTGCTTCAATATTTGTTTGCTCTCTAGTTCTCGTCTATGACTTTTCTTGTAATTTACACGATTGACTTCTAGCCTCTCCGATGCAACTCTCGTCCTTGAATCCCATTGAACGTTATGCTTCCTTCCTATTCTTCTGTCTCGACTCAAAAGCGTATCGAGTCTGTTTCTTTTCGTTTATCTCAATTCCACTCCATACCCATTCCTTAGCCTACTCGTGCGTATTGAGTCTTTTCAGTATCTTAAAATACACTAGGTTACATCTTAAAACAATTAGGAAGCTAAGACTTGTCATAATAACTGAAACAACAAAAATCGTCAAAACTGCTAAACCCTCTGACGACGGTCCCTACTCGACCCACGGTCCCAAATTAGTAAGGGACCGTCTGGGCCTTTAGTCTTATACACGGTCCTTCATTTGTTCTCAGCCAAGCAAACCATTTCTTATACTCTTATCACTA
Source organism: Artemisia annua (assembly GCA_014162995.1). Lineage (NCBI taxonomy): Eukaryota > Viridiplantae > Streptophyta > Magnoliopsida > Asterales > Asteraceae > Artemisia > Artemisia annua. Next base: position 2,312 of record LBNU01038724.1, read on the forward strand.
AAGGAAACGAAGAACATCACAAAAATTTCCATAAAAGCTCAAAATTTCAAAACCAAGTTTACTAATCACTTCTACACACTAATTGTAAGTTACTCTCATCTAATCTATATTCTTTTCTTATTTAGAGATTGTGGAATTAGATTCGGGATTATCTATTTAAGATTACTTAATAACCATATGATTTCAACAATGATTTACTTAAAGGTATTTAAACTAGTAAATGAGGTATTATTTCAAAAGTTTTACTAGGAGCATGATTAATTTTGTACAAGAAAAATGATTTTCAAACAACCTACTAATCCTACATTGTTAATACACATTTTACCAATGTACTCTAAAGTTATTTCAAAACAATTGAAATCTAGGTTTGAAACATGTCAAAAACAAAGTTAACCTTAAATTCTGGCTAATTATATAATTACTGTTGATAGGTGAAACATGCCTAAACTCACCAGCCTCGACCACCAGAACACAAGAGAATACATTCCTCATCTCTCAAATTATTACCCAGAACCCATCAAAGAGGCTTTTCAAAACGTTGAAACTAGATATTTTCATGAGGGTCGTCGAGTCTTTGCTGACTATACTGACATGAACTACTTAAACTCAATGTTCCAACTTGTCGACCTTGACTGTATCTATAAAGTTAATGAGCAAATCGTCCCACAATTTGTTCTAGAGTTCTATAGTCTTCTAAACCTAACCACTGATTGTGATGGTGAAATTTATATAAACTTCGCCATTCGAAATCAACATTTCTCATACCCTCTTCCCACAATTGGTCAAGTCCTTGGTGTTCCCACTGAGGGGCAATGCACATTCTCTCATGAATGGAGCCTTGATGCTCTTGCTAGGAGCTCTCCCTCTTATGAAAAATACACCACAATACCACCATCTCTAGAAGAGATAAGAACCATTGTTCAAAATAATAGATCTCAAACTGAGTATCGAGTGCACTATGGGGCTATTGTTCCGGTCAGTGAAAATCAAATCTTGACTAAGGAAATTGTTGATCACATGAAACCCATGGCTGAAATTATTCGCGAGAATGCTTTCTATCTTGGAGGAAACCGTGATCACGTCCCTTCTTGTCTAAGTCATATTCTCTACTGTGTCGCCCTTACCGTACCATATAATCTTGCATATTATATGGCCAAGAGAATGGAATTTGCTCGTAGCAAACCCAATATGATCTTGCCATACGGTATGCTCTTAACTCGCTTGTTTCGACATGTCATGCACAATTACCCTAGCCTAAACAATGTTGAATACCCATTGGTAGACCCTGTCAAGTATCCTTTGACCCAAAATCTAGAACGTAGGACTAGGTCGGATTACGGGTCAAGAAGGTCAGTAGGACCAGAACTTAGGACTAGGTCAAGAAGGTCAGCAAGTTAACGTTCCTTTGCTCATGGTACATCTTTCAATCCCAACGAAAACGATGATGTAGTTCATGATGAAGGAACTTCTCGAGTTATTACTCCATCTCCTGTCACCTATGTCAACTCCCTACCATCCGGTTACCCCCAAGTCTTTCAGGATCTTCCTCCTGAAGATCGAAATCCTGAAAACTTTTCAGCTCGTCTTACCCAAATCATGAACCTGGAACATCAAAACAGGGACGAGAGTCGAGGTGCATGGAAATCAATTGGAAAGAGTATTCGCAAATTGTTGGGAAAGAAAAAGTGAATGGCTATCATCCGTCATTGTATCATTTATGTGTGGAACATGTCTTATTATACTTGATACTATGTTTTAATGATCGTTTCATGTTTGTATCAACTAACTAGAATACATTGCTATTTGGTGGATTGTATATTGCAAGATTGTGATTCTTATGATCATTAAATTAATGTTTTTGAATGCATGCATATTAAACTAGTGTTTTAAATGAGTTTGTAAGTCTTTATGCTGCTGTAAAATATATTTGAACAGCCTACAGGTACAGGGTTAATGAAATGAAATACTGAGCTGAAACCTGAGACTCTACTGCCGGCGGTCCCTTATCTCACTGGCGGTCCCTTAGCAATAACGGACCGTCCAACCTTTAAGGGACCGTCAGTCCTGCATCACGGGTTCCAGCACTGTTTCTCATTTCTTGCAAACCTGCTACTCTATTTGCCTGATTTTCACCACCATTTCCCATATTGGCAAAACATTTGTATGTGTTTATAACCTCCTAATGCATGCTTTACCCATTTCATAATCTCTCTTGATTATTTAAAGAACCATGTTTCATAACTATTCTCAACACCTAAATCATTCCTTTCAATGGGGTTTCTTCAACCTCCCTATCATTATCAAACAAAAGGCCTAAAATTGTCCTTACACCACCACAAACCAACAACATTGATCTCACTAATATTGACTCATCCTCTCAAACACCAAATGCACCTCTCAAAACTCCTTCCATCAAAGGTACCTCATCTTCCTCATCAAGACAAAATTCATCACCATTCACATCATTCATCAAAAACTCATCACTCTTGATTACTCACTCTAGTTCGGGTGCTTGCACACCATTTTTGAGTAACTCATCCTCCTCCAACAACACATCAAACACCTCAAGTCCACAAATCGCATCATCATCCCAATTACCAAATTTCCATGAACACATTTCATCCTATCTTAGAGATATGTCTCCTCCGCCAAGAACCTCACATCCATCTCCACTTAATGTCTCCTTAACTCTTTCACCAATAAATCCTTTGGAAAACATTACATTTACTCCTCCACAATCACCAAACATAGACAATTATTGCCATTACAACTTTGTGAACAACCATACCGTCGGTTGTGCACGTTGTTATCATAACTTCCATCTTATTTCTTCTCTTAGAGATGAACTTCACTACATGTTTGGATATCTTGAGTACCTCCTCTCTCAACAAAACAATCAACCAACTCCTCTTGCTTCCATGCCTCCACCGGCAACACCCTCGGTTCAACCCTCATCCTCACCATCATCCACTCCACCATCCAACTAGATGTTTTTCAAATATCTAGTTCAAAGAATAATTAAGTGGGTATTATGTTTTGGACCAAGCATGCAATGGGAGATAATTAGATATGCTAGTTAATGATTAGTATTGATGTTTAGTGTTGCCTTAATGATGTATTGCCTATGGATGTTCTTGTATGAATGATGTTGCATGTTTTTTATGCTTAAATGAATGTGTATTTATGTTTTATGTTATGATATTTTGTTGTGATATTAGTCAAAGTCAAACATAAAAATGGACTAAAATTACTCAACCTTAAAAATGGGAAGTTATTTGAATCACAACACATCTGCCAACCAGAGAACCTACTGGTCGCGGTCCTTTAAAAGACGGCGGTCCTCCATCAATAAGGGACCGTCCCCCTGTTTACGGGATCGTCCCCTGCAGTGTTAAAATTCAGATTTTACATGCTATGTTCTATCTGATTCTTGTTCTACTTAATTGATTTCACACCCATATTCATCATGTTTCTTACATACTTTCATATATATATGTATGTGCTTTGCTCCTAACTTTTTTTGTAGCACATCACCATAGCTCGATTCCCCGGTGCCCTCATTAAGGGGGAGCACTAAGCTAGGAGGAGCTTATATTCTGTCAACAATGACGATGCCCTTCTCAAGGATGTTCGTATCTACTCTCCTCAACAACATCGACACCTTTTTGATTCTACAAAAAGGGGGAGAAGTAACGGGAAAACTCATTAAAAATTTATCAACGCATAATTTTACCTAAAATGAGTTTATATTTTGTAATCATCAAAAAGGGGGAGATTGTTAATACAAATAATGTCAAAAACGTTATTCGCATTATTCGATCTTCTTGTGTTTTGATAATCACAAAATATAAAGACATGTTACGTAAAGTTACGGTTAATAAGTTTTTAACCGAGGAAACTCGTTACTTCCACGAAGCTTCCACAACGTCACTTCAAGTATGAACAAACTTTATACCGTCATTAGTTTGGTGATCAAAGAAGATTTATTTTCTTATAAACTTACATTTTTAAGTTTGACAAAACATTTTCACAAAAGTATTTTTGTTAAAGAAATGTTTTATTAAGAAAATATATTTGAATTCAAATGTGTAACAGCTATTTTTCCCCCCAATCAGCTAAAACTGCACCAGATAAGTTTTCACCACGTCAGGACAAATTTTGTCTGGACGGTCCCTTAAAGGGAACGGCGGTCCCTTAGTGATAAAGGACCGTCGCCTATTTACGGGACCGCCGGACCAGTCCTGTCGTCTATAAATACTGAACTGTTACACTTCAAAAAATAAGGTTTTTCACACACAAAACTTTCTGTTTTTATTTTCCCCTTGAGTCTTTGATCACTATAACATGTCGGTATATGTTTATAAGTGATTTCCTCTTCCGTCAAGTGCAAGAGAAGAACTCTCGACATCAATGAAGTCTCGAGATGTTATAGGTGTCCACACATAAATGTAACAAGTGTTATGGTGATAGGTTCTGTAAATATTGTCATTGTGATCCGACTTGTGTGTGAGTCGAGGAGGGGATATTTGTGTGAACTTGGATGGTGATGTAGATCCAAGAAGTGTTGTAACTAGATTAGTTCATGTATTGGTGTGAGGAGAATGATGTCCTAGTATGTAGGATAGGATTGTGTCGAAATATTATGTTAAGACTTGGATCGGGTGAAGATCCAAGTGAGTCATGTATGTAGTCTTGGTTCGGGTGAAGAACCAAGTGTGTCTAAGTGTGAAGGCTTGGTTCGGGTGAAGAACCAAGTGTGTCTAAGTGTGAAAGCTTGGTTCGGGTGAAGAACCAAGTGTGTCGATTATGTGAAGACTTGGATCGGGTGAAGATTCAAGATGGACAAGAGTGCTTGTTCGTGTGGCCATGTGGGCCTTGGTGAAGATTGGTTCTAGCTATGATTAGAACTCGACATTATGCTTAATGTCGTTAAGCCTTGTGTAAGCATGTGTACGGATTGCTCCGCCTGAAGGAGTGTGTTGATATAGTGATTGATAACTCTCGAGTGTGGTACTCGGGGAGTGGAGTAGGACGAAGAGTGAGCTTCATGCCGAACCACTATAAATCGCCGTGTCTCTTTGGTTGTGTTCTGTCCCTACTCTTTACATTACTTGTTTATATATGCATGTTATTAGTTAAGTTAATATCACATAACAAGTAGAATTCGATAAGTTTGCAAAAGAATACAAACCGGACCTAAAAATGGCAAAACATTTTAACAACTAAAAACAAACGGTGAAACTATTCAACCCCCCCTTCTAGTTTCTACAATGTTTTTGGACATTAAATATATGCTCTCCTATATGTGCTAAACTCTTTGGAATATCAATGCACATATTGAGGGGGAGCAAGTGGCTAGTGGTGAACAAATGGATGGCATCTCATGTGAGCGTGACTCAGAATTGACTCGTGAATTGACGAAACAAAAACTGTCATTAATCGAAAGGACTTGTCCTGGCCGGGTAATAATTTCAAGCTGGTCTAACCAGTGATGTAAGCGTGTGTTGAAGAGGACTTGTCTGAGTAGAGTGTACCGTTTCGAGAAACCTTTTGTGAACTTGTTCAGGACGGGTAATAATTTCAAGCTAGTCCAACTAGTGATGTAAACGTGTCTCGAATGGGTTTTGTTCACTTTAGGTGGATCAATTCAAAAAGTGCAACTCACCCCGACATGTGCAAATTTCTATCAAAACCTATGAGCACATGTTAAGGGGGAGCATTTGAAAATCATAAAACTCTCAAAGTGTTAGCAAAAATGTGTTTCTGAATCATAAACACTTTGAGAGAATTTTCAATGATTTGGTTAAATGGCAACATAGGATAGTCATGATGTTATAAGGTGGCTAAGGTTAGGAAAACCGTCCTATGATCCGCCAGAGCCAGAGGGATCTACCCAAGGACAATACCCAATAGATAGTATTAGAAAGTCCTTAGGTATGATTATGAAAAAAAAGGAGATAAATGAGAAAGGGGAAAGAAGGGGTTGAAGAATTAAAAATAAATGAAATGTGATAGGGTGAAAAGAAATAGCCCTCCCATTATTCAACCTTAGGGCAGAAACCGGGTTCAATTCATATGCTACTGGTTGTTACTAAGGTAACACCGGTATTGAAGACAAGACGTCATGGACCCAGTGACGCACTGCACTAAACCTTCTAGCCACTCAAGTTCTCTCAAAAGGACTTGTTTCATTCTCACGGGGAACCGGTGTAATCTATCAACATATCTCTAAGAGATGGTTGATATTGAAGCAGGAGACCCCTCGCTAGTCTCCGCATAGGATGACCAAATTGCACTTATTGAGTCTAGAGCCACGAGATGCATCAAAAGATCTCATAGGAACACTTGATTCTTCTACACTGGTTGTTCAATATTAAGGACACCAGCTGTAATATTTTGAGTCCTTCGCAGATCTTAACAATCTGCCAAGAACACTTATGAGGGAATATACATATGTAATTCCCAGTGATTGAGTGGAAATTCCTGCCAGGGTCAACATCAAATAGCTCTGAAAGCAGGTAACTTTGGTAATTCCTTGTGGGTTACGCTTAGTGATCGCAGCGGTTTCAAAATGGTCTACAGTCATGGAGTGATCTTCAGCGACTCACCTAATCGTTGATCTATTTAGGTAGATCTTGTAAGCCCTTTCAAGGGTATCCGATTTAGGAACAGCCTTGGTAAGGTTTAGAGAAAGTTTTCACACTATGCTGTTAACAATCTCTAAATCCGAACCAGTAAGTACCGGACATTTTATTGCTAACTGTCTTATGCAGGAATATTTGGTGATTGTTGCTGATTGCTGAAAAGATGCCAATCCATCACCTTATGCTCACATTTCAACATCAAATTCAAAGAAATCATGATCATTGAATGGACCTCAACTATGCTTCCACAACTCTGATGCAGAAGATCATGATCCTAAAAAGTGTGAGCATGCCAATACAAAGATGTTCAAAACACATGGAGACGCTACTACTCAAAGATGACTTGAAGATACTCATTTGGATGATGAATTCGAAGTAATGTCAAAGATCATCCTACACATTAATCAAGTCATCTAGAGTTCGCTGCTGGAAGCACAAAGTTTATAACAATGAAGAATCAGAGGCTACGAGCTACAAAGTTATCTTCACTGATTAGAATGCTAAATTTAAATGTGTAATTTTCGGGATTATTCATATTAAAGACTCGGTCACCCCGAGTATAGATTAGCATTATGTAGCTCGTAGTATTTATCATATTAGTTAGAAGTTAGTAATAGTTAAGTAACATCGTGGAGGAAGGACGGGTATTTACCCACTGTATACCTGATCCACAGCCCGAGTGTGGGCATTTAGCTTGTTGTATAAATACCTCTCTCCCACCAAGGGAGAGGGTTGGAACTTCACTTAATCTAATATTCACTACTTTACTTTCTCACTCTTGAAGTCTCCCATTCTTCTCTCCCTCTCTCTCTCTCTCTAAACCAACGAACCAAACTACCTTTGAATTATGTTTGTGACTTAATGTTTATCTTACACGATTTCTTCCTAAAACTTAAGGTCGGTGGGACTTCCTATATCTAAGTGATGAAGAACCTGATTTTCATCGATTATCTTTTCTAAGGTAGTAATCCTAAATCGGGCAAAGGCAATCTTATTGTTATGTTTCATTTGTTCCTTCTGAATTTTAGAAATCTGAGTACGGGTTTGTCTAAGCTTAACCTTAAATTCACTAAAATCCTGTTGGTTTTCTACTTGCCTATCACTATGACTTTCTTCTATCTTTTCTACAAGATCTATAGTGAGTTCATCTAAACTGCTTAAGATATCCTCAACCTGATCTTCCTGTTGTTCTAAGGGTGTCCTATGGGAATCTCCTCCAACCTCAAATTTCCAAGATGAGGTGGGAAGGATTGTGGGGATATAGGGAGGTACTAAGGTATAGGGTTGTTTCTTAAATAGACTAGGTTTACTATTAGGTAAGTGCGATAAAGGATGTGTGGGTCTCCTAGGTAACATTGGTCCTCCGGGAATAAAGTATCCTTGAGGATCAAATGTTGGTGAGGGTGAAACAGAGGGAAAAGGAATAGGGGTTAGTGCAGGAATAGGTGGTGTGTTTGCATAAAAAATCCTTAAATGTTTTAGGTGTGGATCGTCTATAAAAGGTATAAAACCTAAAGGTGTCGGGGTAACTATATTATTCCTAGAGTCTTCTAAGGAGTCGGGAAAAAGGTGTTTAGAGGGATAATCTAGTACATTCGGAGAGGAAAGAGCAGTCTCCAGATGTAAACTAGATGGAACGGGGGTAGAATAGCGGGGAGCAGACATAACTATACAATAGTAAAAATACTGTAAATAATTTAGCAGTTAAGCAATTATTTACTATACTAACCTTAGCACATATTGTTACGGAGGATGGCAGTGGCACTGAGGACTTTCTCGGACTTAGGAAAAGTAGTTGTAGTTTAGGTTTTGACCTTGTTCTCTATAACTGAGGCTCTGATACCAATCTGTAACACCCTCATTTTCATGGATCGCAGCGGATTTATGGTTGGGTATTACTTCATGGAATCACAGTCGCAATAATAGAAAATGACTCGAAAAGAGATGTTTTTATAAATAAGTTATCATTCATTAAAATATCAGAGTTTTTATTAAGAAGAGGTCCCGTAAATCTAAGTGTGAAATAGTATTTGAATGATAACAGGGTTGAAAGTCCTCCAAGTTCAGTGCCGCTCCATGCCATAGATCCGTAGCAGCCATATACCTAGGATACATGCTAAAAAGTCAACACTAGGTGTTGAGTGAGAGTCATAGGTTTAAGTAATAGTGAATACAAGTTCCACAGGGTTCAGTTGTTACACCCTTCAAGGAAAATGTAGTGTTTGTGATAATTTCAATGCATGTACAATTATCAAGAGTGGGTTATTGCACTAAGCTCATGAACCACACATTAACAGTCCAGATCATGGGGTCTGCAGACCAAACCATGATGAGACAAGAAGGATAACTTGCCAAAGTTAATCCTTCAGAAGGTTCAAATATAATACTTATTGGTACCCCCAGAGAGAGGCAATCCAACGGGATTTGTCAAAATCCAATAGATATATCAATTATATTCACGTTCACTCGCAAGTGATTAGATTCATGAATTTAGTTGTGTAGTGGTGGCAAGTAGTTTACTCATGCAATAACCAAAGAAAAAGACTTATATTCAACAGAAAAGTAAGCATGTATCCCCCTCACAGGGTTTATAAAGCATTTAGAAAGAGTGAGGCTATGAACTCACAGAAAAAGAGTGTGAGGCTACGAAAACTCACCTGGGCTTAGGGAAATCTTATTGATGTAAAAGTGACTCGGAGATTAGACCGCTTACTCACGTATCCTGGGGTTTGTTATTGGTGTGGGTGTATGTCAAGCTTTAGTTATCTTTATTTAGGTTTCTCAAGTAATCTTTCTTAGGGTTTCTAATTTTAGATATAACATAACACCGTTCGGGCCATCATAATCCAGAGTTACATACTCCTCACATGAAGCTCCCTAGTATTGTATTATGTTATTAAACATAATACTGTTCGGGCCATCATAATTCAGAAGTATATAATCCTCACATGAAGCTCCCTAGTATTGTGTCACGTTGTTAAGTACTTTAGGTTATAGATATAACACAACACCGTTCGGGCCATCATAATCCAGAGGTCATGTAGCAAACGTNCATGAAGCTCCCTAGTATTGTATTATGTTATTAAACATAATACTGTTCGGGCCATCATAATTCAGAAGTATATAATCCTCACATGAAGCTCCCTAGTATTGTGTCACGTTGTTAAGTACTTTAGGTTATAGATATAACACAACACCGTTCGGGCCATCATAATCCAGAGGTCATGTAGCAAACGTTTGAGGAGCCAGGGCACTTTAAATCGTAAACCCAGCAAACTCGTCAAAACGAATACCCAAATGAAACCCCTCACATGAAGCTCCCTACTATTGTGTTATGTTGTTATGTAAAAGATAGTTTTTAGTTTTATATGAAAATACTTCACTTTATACCCTTATAGTTTATATATTTACAAAATCTACCCTAAACTTATAAACTTATATTATTTAGACTTTTAACTATCTAGACTTGACAAAATTAGTCCCTATGCTTATATATTTTAATTAAATGGCAGAAATGACCCTTGGACTTATAAGTTTTAAGAATTTACCATTTATACCCTTAACTTTATAACATTTGCAAAACTAGTCCTTATAAGTTTATAATTATTTTACTTTTTATCCTAAGGTTATATAACTTTGCAAAAAGGGTCCTTATACTTAATACTTCTAAAAAATGTCAAAAATAGTCCCTAGACTTAATATTTTCAGAAAGTTTCCATATATATCCCTATGCATGGGAAACTTTGCAAAACTAGTCCTAATTCCATGCAAACTATATTTTTATGAAACAAAAAGTTTTCCTAGCTTATGGTTAACTAATATTAGCTTAACTAAGTTGCCTAACTAGCTTATAGCTTATGGTAAGGGCTTATAGCATATAATTAACAATTAGTTTATAATTAGGGTTTTAAAATGAAAAGTTCTAAAGAAAAATGATCAAAGCTTAGGTAAAGGTTCTAAGGCATCCTAATACTAACCTAGTACTGTAATAAAGCTATTAGAATCAAAAATTAAGCTTACTTGACAAAATGAAGGCTTAGCGTGGGAAACTAGGGTTTTCTAGGCCAAAATGATTTCGACAAGGCTTCTAGGCTTATGGTACTTGACTTCTAGGACTACAAGGGCTCTAATACTACTACTAGGACCAGAGTATATGAGGTGAAAAGAAGTGAATGGGATGGTTTTATATGGAGGGGGTACGAGGGCTTTTATAGCCTCGTTTGGACTTGGTGGCCAAGAAATGAAAAGTGAAGGTGGCGAGGGGGGGGATATGACTAGCTAATGCTACTAGGTGACTAACCTAAGCTATAATGATGACTAATGGGGGCTATAGGGCGGTTTAGGGTTTGTGTGGAGGAGATGAAGCCGCGGGTGGAAGAAGGTGACAAGGTGGTGATCCACCACCTTGTGTGCTAGCTTGGGAGGTTCTAGGGAGGGTGCTTAGAGTGACTAAGGTGCTAGGCTAGGTGCTTGAGGTGTTTGAGGTGCTTAAGGTACTTAGTTTTAGGATTTAGGTTAACTTAGGTTTAGTTTTGGCCTAATTTGGTTTAGTGAGAGATTAGGGTTTAGCTTAGGGTTTAGTGCCTAGATTAGGGTCCTATGAGTATTTAGTGACTAAGATTAAGTCCTAAGAAGCTTATACTAAGTGGTGGTAGCTTATGGTAAAGATTTGGGATAGTTTAGACCTAGTTCTGGGAGGTTATGACCTAGTTAGGGTTTTGTGCTTAAGAGACTTGTACCTAAGCTCTAAGAGGTTTTACTAGGGTATAGGGGTGCTAAGATATCCTATTGTTGCTAGAGTAACTCATACATAAGCCTTGAACACTTCCAAACTAGTTTAGATAAGCAATTAGGGTTTTGTAAACACATAGGCCTAATTAGGGTTTGATTAGGGTTTATTGTGGTATTGTGATGGATTTAGTGTGTTAGAATGATAGATTACTTATTTTGGTAGTGTTGTGATCTTATGCTTGACATACTTAAGAGTTTATATGATGTGTGTATAGAGATATTTGGCTTGTGTAGATACGTGAGCAGGTCTAGAGAGTCATGCAAGTAGTGAATAGCACATAGAAAGCAAAAATTTACCTATGTAATACCTGATATAGGTATTGTAGTGGGAATGATAGTGGTGAGTTTTATGGGTGGTTACAGTACGGAGGGGTAATATCTACTAGTAAGATATTATAATCTTATTTACTTTGCAAAGTTGAGGGCAAAGTACCAGAGGAGTGTAATCCGCACACTTAATGTCCGCAATAAGATAAGTATGTAGTCGGATAGCACATGAAAAGGAGCAGAAGATTTTCTTTTATATTTATTTTTAGTGCGGTCAAAACTCATTTTTCGGTCCGACTCGCTATGAGCAGCAAGTTTTTGTCTCGCGAGCCCAGCTGGAAGGTAATAACCAGGGATTGGAGCAAGAAAGTAGCTACTAACTTGTTTCCATTGGAATAGATCCACCACATTTTTCTCTTTCCGCTCCACGTATTTCTTGGGATGGAACCCAAACGACATCTAGGAACCCGTATATAGCAAAAATAAAACAGCTTTTCGTAGGGAGATTTATGAACTCTGTTAATACAAATATCGCCTAAAAACGTTATTTATATTTTACGATCTTTGCTAAGTTTTGTTAACGACAAAGTCTAAACTTTAGTTTTTGGTAAAACATAATTCTAGTTTAAAGTCTTGCATAATCATTCTTTTGCTACATTTTACATTTCACATTTTCATATAGAACACAACATTTTCATATTTCTTTAACTAGAAATGTCACATCCCATTTATGGTAAGTTGTCATTTTGCAATTAAGGAAACATTGTGTGTTTGACTAACCATAAGTTTTTCTTACACAAAGTTGTGTTTGGCTAGCATTAACTTGATGTGACCTTGTTTGGTTGTACACATTAAGTTGTCTTTGTTTTACATGCCATAATTATGTTACATCACATCATGGTATTATGGCATTCACAAGTCACTTCATACTTATGGCTAGGTTGTGTGTTTGACTATCCATAAGCCTTATTCTACAAGTTATGTTTATGACATGTAATAAGTTGATGTGACTTAGGTTGGTTTGGAACTTATGGCAAAGGTTCAATCTGTCAGATCTGGCGGAACCCTGGGGATACACGGGCGGAACCCTTGTGAGGGTTCCGCGGGTTCCGCCAGGACAAAAAGAACTTTGCCTATAAATACCAAACCATTTGCTAGCATTTTTCTTTTATCACTTCTCATCATTTTTTCACACACATTCAGATTATCATTCATCTAACCCTTAACCATTTCATTGTTGTGAAGTTTCTTATTGTAGCAAAGAAGTTCACTAACTCATTTCTAGTTTCAAGCTTCCAACAAGAAGTTGCAAGTCTTGATAACTAAAGCATTGTGTAGATTTCTTTAAGTCTATACTTCATATTCATTGTGTGTTATAGTTGTGATCGGTTAGTATTTGTGCCTTAAAATACAAAGTGTAAAGGGAGTTGTTGTACCCTTGTGAAAGAACTATCGGGAGTGGTTGTACCCTTGGTAAAGAACTCGACATTTAGCTTAGTGTCGGAAAACGTGTATAAGCGACGTGTAAGGTTTTCTCCGCCGGATAAAGGAGCTTGTTGATAGTGCTTGAAACTCTCGAGTTGGATACTCGGGGCGTGGACGTAGGGCAAGGACAAAAGAGGTCCTTGTAGCCGAACCACGATAAACTATCGTGTTGTGGTTTGATTGTTCTTTCTTTATCTTTGCATATATTTATATTGTGTTTGATATATCTTCAAAACTAAATCTTTGTTTACACGAAAGTTTCAATAAGATTTTAAAAGATAATCAACGCTAAAAAGAGGTAAACTATTCAACCCCCCTTCTAGTTTTCCACAATTGGCATCAAGAGCTACGTTACTCAAGATTTTAAAATATATTGTGTTTTAAAACTTGAAACGATCCATGGATTTTGAAAATTACAAAGAAGGGCAATCTATGCAAAGACCACCACTTTTTGAAGCAAACGGTTTTATTTATTGGAAAAACCGATTTGAAACTTACGTGAAATCTAAAGATATAGATTTGTGGTTTATCATTGTTGATGGTGATAATGTAGTTTCAAACATTAAAGATGAAGATCAAAAGAAATTGATTTGTAAAAATAATGAAGCTAAAATGATGCTTTATAACGCTTTACCAAAGAAAGAGTACGAAAGGATTTTTATGTGTAAAACCGCCAAAGACATTTGGCAATCTTTAATAGTCACTCATCAAGGAAACTCACAAGTTAAGGATAACAAAATTGATCTTTTAATTCAACAATATGAACAATTTGTTATTCCCGAAAATGAGACTATTGATATTGCATTTGCTAGGTTTAACACTATTATTACTTCACTTAAAGCACTTGACGAATCTTTTTGTAGCAAGAATTTTGTCAGGAAATTTCTTAGAGCACTCCATCCAAAGTGGAGAGCAAAAGTGACGGCAATTGAAGAATCAAAGGATCTTTCAAGCATGTCACTTGATGAGCTAATTGGAAACCTCAAAGTTCATGAGATGATAATGGAAAAAGATTCCGAAATAGTTAAAGGCAACAAAGAAAAAGTGAAGTCCATCGCCTTGAAGGCTAGAGTTCAATCAAGTGATGATGATGAATCTAGCTCGGATAGTGACGATGAAGAATATGCCATGGCCGTTAGAGACTTCAAGAAGTTCTTTCGGAGACGTGGAAAGTTTGTAAGGCAACCTAAAGATGATAAGAAAACCTTTCGGAAAGACCGTGATGATAAGAAAGGAAAGGTTGAAAGAAAATGCTTTAGGTGTGGTGAAACAAGTCATCTCATAGGAGAATGTCCTAAACCGCCCAAAAGCAAGTCACAACAAGCCTTCGTAAGCGGTGCTTGGAGTAACTATGAAGAGGACGATGATGAGTCAAAGAACGGCGACATTGCGCTCATGGCTCATAACTCAAATGAGGTACTTTCCGACTCATCTTATTCCTCTGTAGATGATGACACCTTACAAAACCAATATAACAAACTTTGTGAACTTAGCTTAAAAATCATAGACAAGAACAAATTTTTGAAAACTAAAAAAGAGTTTTTAGAAAATGAAGTTTATGAATTAAAAAAAAAGCTAAGAGGTTAGAAAAGAGTAAAGATGTTAACACATCATGTAAATCTTGTGAGGAGTTTAAACTCAAAATTGAGAAGTTAAAAGTTACTCAAGATGATCTAATCAAACAAACCACAAAGTTTAAAAAGTTTGATAAAAGCATTTCTTGTGCGGATGAGATAATGAAAATCCAAAAATCGCCATTTGATAAAACGGGACTAGGTTTTACGAAGGAAGAAACCTCTAAAAGTCAAGTAAAACTGATATGTGTCATTTTACACATATCTTTTCTTCCATTTTTCGAGTCAAAACAATCAAAAACACTTGAAAATGGTCAAATAATATCACAAATATCCTTGGAGTGTGTTTTTGCGTGTTTCAGGTACAAAGGATTGAAAACAGAGCGAAAACAAGCATTTTTGGAATCGGCTCGATAACAACTGTGCAATTTGGATTTTTATGACGGAATCAGAATCAATCCCGGGATATATTTTTGGAACGAGCTTGAAAAACCGAACCCGAAAACCCAATGATAATTTTTTTTGGGCCAACCCGACCCATTTTAATGAGCCGGGTCAGCCCATTAGTTATTCAACTAAACACTTAACCCATCACTTACCCATTTCACTAATACAATCCTAAATAACCATCCTGGCCCATCCACTTCCAACCCAACTTATGCCCAAACCCAAACACAAATAATAAAAAAACCCATCCCACTCCCTGTGTTAATAAAACACGTTTTATTCCAGGTCAAAACAACCGGTCAACACCCTTCTTCTACCTCAACCCTTTACCCACCAGACCTTAAACCCTCTCCACTCAACCTCCTGCTACACTCCTCCTTTTCACCTCCTTCAAGAAACCCTTCACGGGTATCCCCTCCACGTTGGCAATCCACCACAACACTTTGGCGCCAAAACAGAAATTGATGGCTGAGATGATGTTTATAACAATCCAATGGTGGGATTTAACCCCAAAGAAGCACAAACGAGTTGGAAGCCATCTACACTCACAAAAGAAACACAAGGCAAAAGGAACCCTAGTTTTTAGTTTTAGTATAAATAGATATGTTGTAAGCCATGAAGGCTAAGTAGGTTGTAGTAGGGTTTTAGTTTAGTTTAAGTCTTTAAGTTTATTTAGTTTCAGTTTTTAAAGTTTATGATTTCCTTGTACTCAATTTTTTTTTATTAATATAAATTCAAGTTCCTCTATAGTGCTTTTTAGCTTATTGCTTACTGCTTATTTATAGTTCATTGTTGCTTATTCAGTTTTCATTTAGCTTAATTTACCCTTTACCATCCAAGTTTTTGCCTTAGGAACTCTTTCTCTGTCAAAATTTCGAAACAACATCCCTTTAAGGGAGTGTTTGGCACAACTTGTTTTTAGCACAAAAACTCAACTTTTACCTGTTGTTCTCTTTATTTAGTCTCAGTTAATTATAGTTAGTGGATTTAGGTCAAAGTTTTTATGTTTTCAAAAAGTTTTCAGAACCTCAAGCTTGTTTTTCCAAACTCTTTTTGTTTAACTGTTTTACCAAGTAGTTAAGGCACAAATCTGAGTTAAGTTGGTTAGGCCCTTTTATCACAATTTGTTTAGCGATAATTCTGTACTTTGAGTAGTTTTCAGGTTCTTTTAGGCTTTTGTACCAGAGTTTGCAAGTTGTGAGTTAGTTTTTCACAAAAACTTAGTCCATATCTGTTGGCATAATCTTTG
Organism: Artemisia annua; assembly: GCA_014162995.1. NCBI lineage: Eukaryota > Viridiplantae > Streptophyta > Magnoliopsida > Asterales > Asteraceae > Artemisia > Artemisia annua. The sequence goes on from LBNU01038724.1 coordinate 18,769, forward strand.
GTCTAAAAATTTAGCTAAAGTCTCCTATGGTTGTTTATTTTGGTTTGTTTTAGTTCTAAATAGGTTAGGGTATTAGTGTACATACATGTACTTGACTTTCCTAGTCAAATTCCCACTTTTTGCCCCATTTTTAACCCATTTTTTTTCTGTTTTGCTGTCAAAAAAGAGCCCAAACAGCACCAAAGTTTTTGATTTTTCATTTCTTCGTTATAAGGCCGTTTGCTCTAAAATTTGGTATGCGACTTATCCAGTGGCTTGTTTAGTTACTGGTATTTTTAGTTGATTTTTAGTAATTTTTCCCAGCCCTGTGCATCAGCCTAAAGTAGCCCTCTGTCACTATTTTTCTGCAGCCCTTTTTTTTAATTTAGCTAGTTTGTGCTTTTTTAGCTTATATCTCTGCTTATATGTTCCCTATTAGTGATTTTTAGGTTTCCCCTAGTATGACCTAGTTTAATTCTCCCATAGGTTTAGCTTATTTAACCTTATAGCATAGCTTATAGGTTTTTAAGGTATCTTTTTAAGTTTAGAGCAATCAGTTTGCATAAGCCCTTTTAGAAGCTCATTTAAGCACTTCACACCTTGAAATCTTGTATGCTTGATCTTTGTTAGGTGGTTAATGATAATTTTAGGTTTAAGAGCCTGAGCTTTCAGATTAGTAGCTTGTGCTTAAGCTTGAATTAGTGCCTTTCTAACCACAAGCCTCCCCTGCACCCACTTGTACCAATCTGACCCACTTTTCTTTTGATGATATCTTTGTTAACTTTTGACCTCTTTGTTTGATTTTTATTGATTTAGATAGTCTCTTAGGTTTTTGTGATATGCATGCTTTTTATTTTCCTTGTTTGGCTTATTTGTTCGCTTATTTTCGCCTTTAAAATCACCCCCAAACCCACTGTTATGCTGCTGCACATCAGCAGTGTTGAACTTGTTGATTTTATTTTTTTTCTTCTTGTTGTTCTTGATTAATGAATGTTGTTGTTAAGCTGTTTGCATGAGTTTGAGGTTGAGATTGTTGATTTGTTATTTGGTTGTGGCTTATATGCTTTGTTAGATAGCCTTTAGCTTTCTTTTTTTTAAATCTCATTTTAGTCATAAACACCAATCTGTTGGATTTTGAGCTTTGCATAAGCTCATTTCAAGCTTTTAAATAAAAAGTTCTTTTACAAAAGATGTTTTATTTAGTTGTTAAAATGTTTTGCAAAAAGAAAAATTAAAAAAAAAAATGTTTCTGCAAAAAGTCAAGAGGCAGGCTCTAACCTGAGACCTCCTGGCTTCGTAGACTGCCCCCAAACCAAACACAATAACCGTCTGCTCTAGTTGTTGTTTGTGTAACCTTTTCCCTTTTCTGTTTACATAGTTTACTTAGTTATACATAGCTTACTTGGCTTTTTAGCTTATTTCTCTGCTTATTAGGACTGCACCACCTCCTTTTTATTTTTTTTAGGTTCAATTTAACTTGTAGTATTTTCAAAAATAATTTCAGATTTATTAGGTTAGTTTTAGTATTTATTTTAAATTAATTAGTTTAAAATTGTTTCTAATTCGTAATAATTAGAATTTTTATCCAATTTTTAATTTTCTTTTTTTCAAAATTTTCTTTTGTCTTTTAGTGCGTTAGAAAATTATTTTTAGGCCCGTAGGATTTGCGTAGCAATAATTTCACGTTTTTATTTGTACGTTGACGTTTATTTAGAATAAACGTCACGTTACTTGTTTAATTTGTGTTTTAGGATTCCCAATACCTATTTTTGATTCCCGTAGTATTTTAGGATTTCCTTAGTTTGCCAATTGCCTTTTGTTCCCTTTAGGTTTATTTATCTTCATCCTCGTTCATTAATTTTCACTTTTCGTTAATTAAACGTACCGTAAAACCAAATAACCTTTCACAATACAAGATTTTAATCTCGATCTTTCCGCGAAACTTTCCATTCACACCTCGTTGGGGTACGACTCGGGAAATCACTTCCCGGTCTCACGAATATCACATTGCACGAGTTTACGAGGTAATCTTTTTCCTAAAAGGTTTACTTGTATTCTCCACGTCTTGTTGTCACTAACGATAACATTGACCTCACTTTGTTGATATTTTTGAATACTTGTTGTTTTGCACACTAAAACACAACGAATCAGTTAAAATGAAAGAATTTCGTCATTCCCACACTTGGCCAGTAATATTAATCTTTTTCCGTTCAAGAAGTCTCGGGCGAAGTGCCGATACTTTGAATAGTGAGGACATATCCCCTCATCTAAGGTGTGGGGGAAATTCTATGCCTAATTTGATCACAAATGTACCTCTAGTCCCATAGTATACCTCCCGTTTTTGGCAAAATTAAAAAAAAAATTTTGCCAAATTTTTTTTTTTTTTTTTTTTTTTTTTTTTTGGCATGGAAAAGAGTGCCTGGCACTACTCGCAAATGGTTTATCAATCCACCATGTCTTACCACACAAGATTGGCTAATCCTGGAGCAAACGGCTCTAGTAAAGATATCTCAAATCCGTTGACGGCTGCAATTTGCCAAAAATTGTATGGTACTCGATCACATATCGATTTCGGTAAAGAGTTGACTAGCCCGCAAGATTATACGGCTGGTGAAAGGCATTGCAAAAAAACCCATTACGGATAAATCAACTCACCCAAGATTATACAAAGAGTGGCTAGTCCAAAAGCAAAACGGCTTTTGTAAAGACAAATACAAATCCGTTAATAGCTTGTATTTTGCACTCAAAATCAATTGAGGTTACTCAGTGTAACATAGTTTTTACTTGAAACAGAACATTTGAGCTAACTCCAGAAGTAATGGCATTTTGGTAAAGAGATTCAAAATCCATTAAAATTTTCAAACGGGTGTTTTAAATTTTAAATGCTAGGGAACTTAGCAATTTGCTTAGTATGGGGATTTGATATGTGTCGTTTTACACATATCTTTTCTTCCATTTTTCGAACAAAATGATCAAAACACTTCAAAATGATCAAATAAACACAATATCACTTGAGTAGTGTTTTGTGTATTTCAGGTAAAAGAGATTGAAAAACAGACGGAAAAACCGAGCAAAATACGAACAGACATGTCAAAATCAGTCCCTGAACATCACAAAATGTCAGATATGGTCCCTGGAGAAGAAATTATGAAGAAAGTTCAACAATAGTCTCCCAAGAATCAACAATACTGACTACTTTTAGTCCATTTGGATTGCAGTTCATGATTTTGCGATTATGGTCCTTCAAGTTCTAGAATTTACATAAAGGTTCCTTGGATATCATTATTCTTGAAGAAAAATCGTCAAGGCTTGGGAAAATGAAAGGTTGTCAAAAATGGTCCTCGGAAGTGAATTTGGAAAAGTGGCAGAATAATCCCTCGAATTTTCAGAGAATTACATAAAAGGTCCTTGTGCTAAACTTAATACCAAATGGACCCTTTATTAAAATAAATAAACAATGACAAATATAATCACATATAACACTAATCCATCCAATACAATACCTATCACTTAACACAAGAACATAACAATCCAGCCCACTCCTCACCGCCCCATCAGCCCCACGTTATAATAAAAAATAAACGTTCATAAAAAAATCTTACCTAAGACCAGTCAAAAACCCCTTTCTTCCCCTCTCCTCTCTTTACATGCGAACAAATTTATCCACCATATCAACACCTCCATCAATCCACTCCTGCCCATACTCCACTTCACCTCAAAAGCCACCCGCAACACAACCCCACAATCCCACTACTTCCCCTTTACTCCCCCAATGAAGAAGTCACGGGTCACCAAAGCCAAGTCACCAATCCACAACACCACTTTTGCGCCCAATAACAATCCAAAAGCTGTGGTTTCCCAAGATATTCTATGGTTGAGATGATATAAAGAAGGATCAAGGCAGGCTTCACTCAACCTAAGAAAGCACACAACAGAAGATGACAAAAGATTCTTGTGAAACCTAGCTTGAAGTTCAGTATAAATAGAACTTTGTAAGCATATGAGGCATTCCCACAAATAGTTTTAAGTAGTCAATCAAGTAGGTTTAACTTCTAGTTTATAGTTTTTAATTAATCTCAGTTTTTTTTAAGCTTATTGTAGTTCTAATGTACTCAGTTCTCAGCATAATAAAAAGTTTAAGTTCGTTTAAAAATCTGTTTTCAGCTTAGTNAAAAATAACAAAACAAAAGAAAAATACAAAAATATTGTGATTTCAAAGATTTCTTTATATAAAAAACCAAAAATATTTTCTTTTCTTAATTTTGTTTTTATTTTTAACTCTTGATTTCTTTTTGGTGTATGAACACTCGTTCTTCATCAAACGATCTTCTTTCACCTCTTTCGGATCCCGAACGGATTATTCGACATAATCATCGGGTTGATTTTTCAAGTTTGAATAATTTTGATGACATAAACACGAACCGTGTTCATTTCTCAACCGTTGAGGAAATGAATAATAACGGTCAATACCCGCCGGTGGGTGGTGCACAACAAAATGAGGATCCTCCGATAGGACCTCAACCATTTTATGATTTGCGTCCAATGGAGGAACAACTCCAATCACCATTCAATGGTGTGAGGAGGGCCATTGTGATTCCCGACATTCAAGCAAATCAATTTGAGATAAACCACGGGTTACTCAATCTCATCACGAGTATCTCATTTCACGGTCTTGAGCACGAAGATCCTTATATTCACATAAGGAACTTCACCGACATTGCTGAAACAATAAAGATTAATCAAGTTCCGTATGATGTTGTTAAGATGAAATTGTTTCCTTTTTCCCTCAAGGGGGCAACCCGGACTTGGCTGGAAAAGGAACCACCGAACTCGATTCACACTTGGGGAGATTTAGCTTCCAAGTTTGTGAATCATTTATATCCTCCTTCTAAAACTTCTAATCTTCGAACTCAAATCTTCCATTTCCAACAAGCTTTTGATGAATCGTTCAGTGAAGCTTGGGATAGATTTAAGGAGTTGTTGGAAAAATGTCCTAATCATGGTTTCTCACCCTTGCATCAGATTGATACTTTTTATAATGGGTTGTGTCATGCTGATCAAGATTCACTGAATTCTGCTGCGGGTGGGAATTTGTTAACTCGAAATATTCAAGAAGCTTTCACGATAATTGAAAATAAGGCTAGAGTTAGAACTTCAAGATGTAAAACACAAGTTTCAAGTACTAACAAAGCTAATGACGAAGTGATGAGTGTTCTTACAACTCTTACAAAACAAATTAGCCTTCTTGTCAAAGATAAAGAAAAACCTCATCAAACCGTAAATGTTGTGAATCAAAGTTGTGAAACATGTGGTGGTCCACATTCGTATTATGAGTGTCCGGCAACCGGTGCCTTTGCTCACGAGAGTGTGTATGCTACAAATATGGGTGGTAACGGTTACCAACCCCAAGGAGATCGGAATCTCCTTAGCTACCGCTCGAACAATTATCTTGGACCACCACCCGGCTTCAATAACCAACCGCAAAATCAAATTGTTCCACATCGAAATAATCAAATCAATCAAAATCAAAATCGGACAAATCATGGTTTTCAAAATCAAAACCAAGGGTTTAATCAAAATCGGGGTTTTCAAAACCAAGGGAATCAAAACCAAGGCCCGAATCAAGGGTATTTTCAAAATCATGCTAATCAAGGGAATTTTCATAATCCAAATCACGGGAATTTTCAAAATCAAGGTAATCATGGGAATGTTAATCATGGAAATCAAAATCACGGAAATTTTCAAAATCAAGGTTTTCATCAAAATAACCGAGGGCAAAATTTTAATAATCATAATCAAAATGTTGTTCCAAATCTGTCACCTTCAGATGAGATTCTTAAGCAAATAATGAAAACTCAAGAAATTTTGGCTAAGGAGATCCTTGATATTAAGAAGTCTTTAAATGATCGACCCTCGGGTTCGGGTACTCAATCTCTTCCAAGCAACACGATCGCTAACCCGAGGGGCGATGCTAAAGCGATCACGACACGAAGTGGTGTTTCATATGATGGACCTACGGCTCCGACTACCTCGTCTTCTCTTCCTCCTAAGGTAGTCGACCGTGAGACCGAGGCGACAAAGGATAAGGAACTTCCTACTAATAATGGAAGTACCGAAAACATCCAACCTCCGGTTATCCAACCGTCAAAAGAAAATGTGTCTAAAGGAAAGGAAAAAGTTACTTTTGAACAAAATGAACCAATTAAAACTAAACTTCCTTATCCTTCGCGTTTAAATGATCAAAAGCACCGTGAGTCAATGAATTACCAAAAGGAAAAATTTTATAAAATCTTTCAAGATCTTCGATTTGATTTGAGTCTCGCGGATGCCGTTGTTTTGATGCCAAAATTTGCTTCGATGATAAAGAATTTGTTGAATAACAAAGAACAATTGTTTGAAATGACAAAAACGCCTTTGAATGAAAATTGTTCCGCGGTTTTCCTCAAGAAGCTTGCCGAAAAGCTTGGAGATCCTGGCAAGTTCTTGATTCCGTGTAATTTTCCGGGGATGGTTCAATGCTTCGCCTTAGCCGATTTGGGTGCTAGCATTAACCTTATGCCTAAGTCGATGTGGAAGAAATTATCTCTTCCCGATCCTACTCCCACGTGCATGACCCTCGAGCTCGCTGATCGATCTACGTCTCATCCCATTGGAATAGCCGAGGATGTCATCGTTAATGTTGGAAAATTTCATTTCCCAGCCGATTTTGTGATTGTCTATTTTGATCCCGATCCAAGGGTTCCTCTTATTCTTGGTAGAGGTTTCCTAAGGATGGGTCGTGCTTTGATTGATGTTTATGATGAGGAGATTACCTTGCGAAATGGTAATGAAGCCGTCACATTTAATTTGGATCAAACGTCGAGATACTCCTCTACCGATGATTGCATGTCCGTTAACCGAATTGATATTATTGATGAAGTTTCGGAGGAGTATTCTCAAGAGCTTCTTGGTTTTTCTCATAACGTTTCAAGTGGCAATCCCACTCTTGATTCTTCCTCTACTAATAATTCTTCCTCTTCTCTTCCCGATGATAATTCTCCTTCTTCTTCAACCTATTGTTGCCGACTCTTCCCCTTCCCTCACTCCGTTTGAGGGAAGTGATTTCTTTTTGGAAGATGTCAATGCTTTTCTTGCTATCGACACACCGGATGTTGATGATACTTACTACGATCCGGAAGGAGATATCCTTTTGCTTGAACAACTCTTGAATGAAGATCCTTTTTCTCCTCTCCCTCCGAAGAACATTTGTGTTGAAGAAGTTAAAGAAGTTAAAGAAGCCGAACCGACAAATGAAAAACCACCCGAGCCCGAGCTTAAAGAATTACCTTCTCATCTTGAATATGCTTTCTTAGAAGGAACCAACAAATTTCCCGTTATCATTTCTAAATTCCTTTAAAATGAGGAGAAGATTCGTCTTCTAGATGTGCTCAAGAAGCATAAGAGTGCCATCGCTTGGCAAATTTCCGACATCAAGGGCATAGACCCTCGTTTTTGTACTCACAAGATTTTACTTGAAGATAATTACAAACCGTGTGTCCAACAAAAAAGACGGGTTAACCCAAAAATTCATGAAGTCATTAAAAAAGAGGTTATCAAATTACTCGACGCTGGGATGATTTACCCCATTTCTGATAGCCCATGGGTTAGCCCGGTCCATTGTGTTCCAAAGAAAGGTGGAATTACCGTTGTGAAAAATGATGATAATGAGTTAATCCCAACACGTCTCGTCTCCGGTTGGAGAGTGTGTATTGATTACCGCAAACTTAACGATGCAACTCGTAAAGACCATTTCCCGCTTCCATTTATGGATCAAATGCTCGAACGCCTTGCGGGAAATGAGTTTTATTGTTTTCTTGATGGTTTTTCTGGCTATTTTCAAATACCGATTGATCCCCAGGATCAAGAGAAAACGACTTTTACATGCCCTTACAGAACCTTTGCTTACCGACGAATGCCATTCGGCTTATGCAATGCTCCTGGAACGTTTCAGAGGTGCATGATAGCCATTTTTCATGATTTGATTGAGAAAACAATGGAAGTCTTTATGGATGATTTTTCGGTTTATGGTGAATCTTTTACGTCTTGTCTCTCCCATTTAGAACAAATGCTCCAACGATGTGAACAAACTAACTTGGTTTTAAATTGGGAGAAGTGTCACTTTATGGTTAAAGAGGGTATAGTCCTTGGCCATAAGATCTCTAAGGCCGGGATCGAGGTTGATAGAGCTAAAGTCGATGTGATCGCAAAGCTACCTCATCCCACGACCGTCAAGGGAATTAGAAGTTTCCTCGGTCATGCAGGCTTTTACCGACGTTTTATTCAAGATTTTTCCAAGATAGCCCGACCTCTAACCCGTCTTCTTGAAAAGGATGCTCCGTTTATTTTTTCAAATGAATGCATCGAAGCATTTAATATTCTCAAAAAGAAGTTAACGGAAGCTCCTATTCTCGTTGCGACAGATTGGGATTTACCATTTGAGCTAATGTGTGATGCGAGTGATTACGCCATTGGTGCTGTTTTAGGGCAACGAAAGAATAAATATTTTCAACCGATACACTATGCTAGTAAAACAATGAATGATGCTCAATCTCATTACACGACTACCGAAAAAGAAATGCTAGCGGTCATATATGCCTTTGAAAAGTTTCGACCATATCTTCTCTTAAAGAAATGCATAGTGTATACGGATCATTCGGCTTTAAAGTACTTAATGAACAAACAAGATGCTAAACCAAGACTAATGCGATGGGTTCTCCTCCTTCAAGAATTCAATGTTGAATTTCGAGACAAGAAAGGAGCGGAGAACCTAGCAGCCGATCATTTGTCTAGACTCGAAAATCCTCATCAAAGTGTTCTCGAGAAAAAGGATATAAATGAATCATTTCCTCTCGAGACACTTGGTAGTATTTCACACAATGATTCTAGTACCCCATGGTTCGCCGATTTTGCGAATTACCATGCGGGGAACTTCATAAGGAAAGGGATGTCATCCCAGCAAAAGAAGAAATTTTTCAAAGATATTAAACATTATTTTTGGGACGACCCCTACTTGTTTAGACTTTGTGCGGATCAAGTGATCCGGCGGTGCGTTCACGGCAAAGAAGCCGATGAAATTCTTATGGCATGTCATAATGGACCCACGGGGGGACATCATGGTGCCAACTTTACCGCAAAGAAAGTTTTTGATTCCGGCTTCTATTGGCCGACGATATACCGAGATGCACATGATTTGGTGAAATCTTGTGACTCGTGCCAGCGTCAAGGAAAAATTTCACAACGTGATGAGATGCCGCAAAATGCTATTCAAGTTTGTGAAATCTTTGATGTCTGGGGTATCGATTTTATGGGACCATTCCCGTCTTCTCGAGGAAATAAGTACATACTTGTGGCGGTCGATTATTTGTCTAAATGGGTTGAAGCAAAGGCGCTCCCCACAAATGACGCCCGAGTTGTGGTTAAGTTCTTGAAAAACTTGTTTTCTCGATTTGGTACACCTCGTGCTATCATTAGTGATCGTGGTACTCATTTTTGTAATGATCAATTCGCTAAAGTCATGTCTAAATATGGAGTTACTCATCGTCTTAGTACCACGTATCACCCGCAAACGAGCGGTCAAGTAGAGGTGTCCAATCGTGGTCTTAAAAGGATTTTAGAAAGAACCGTTGATGGAAATCGTGCTTCTTGGTCCGACAAGTTGGATGATGCATTATGGGCTTTTCGTACTGGCTTACAAAACACCAATCGGGTGTACTCCTTATAAGTTGGTGTATGGAAAGGCTTGTCACTTGCCCATTGAATTAGAGCATAAGGCATTTTGGGCCTTGAAGCATGCTAATTTTGACCTCAAAACCGCGGGTGATCACCGAAAAGTTCAATTAAATGAGTTAACCGAACTTCGTGATCAAGCCTATGAGAATTCTTTGATCTACAAAGAGAAAACGAAAATGATTCATGATTCCAAAATAAAAAATCGCGTTTTCAATGTTGGTGATCAAGTCCTTCTTTTTAATTCTCGATTGAAGATTTTCTCGGGCAAGCTAAAAACCCGTTGGTCCGGACCGTTTACCATCACCCAAGTTTTCCCTTATGGCACCATTGAGTTATCTCAACCATATGGTCCCAACTTTAAGGTGAACGGTCATCGTCTCAAACATTACTTCGGAGGGGATTTACCACCCATGGTTGTCCCGGATCTCCAAACTTTCCCTAAGGACAATTGAATTCGGGGATCGAGTCAAGCTTTGTGACTCGGTGACCAAAAACAAATGCTTCATGGGAGGCACCCCATGCTTATCATTCTATCTTCTTTCTATTTTCTAACCAATAACGTGAGGAGGGGCGACCTCTTCCATTCTTGTGTTTCGTGGTTGTTTATGTTGTATGTCCAGGAATTTCCCGATTAATGAAGACTCTCGTGCTCGTTGTTTGTCTCATCTCCACTCGAGTCTCATTCTTCATGCTTTTGGAAATCCGCAATATATCCTAAATCTTATCGACTAACGTATCTTTGGCATAATTAATAAATGGCCCTAGACTTATGTTAGGATTACCCTTACCTTTTCAAACATTGAGGACAATGTTTCGTTTTAGTTTGGGGGGGTCAATCTTCGATTTGATTTGACTTGCACTTTCATTTGTGTCGTTTACTCATGCAACCTCGTTTTTCCTCAAAAATATCAAAAATTAATTTTTTTTTTGAATAATTGTGAAAAAGAATAAGTGTTGAAAAGTTGTGAAAAATAGAATAAAAGTTCGAATAAGTGTTTTGACACCGTGTTGACTTTCTTGTTGGCGAGAGTAGGAATAATATTTTGACTTGATCGGGCGTGTTGAGCCCTAGCTTGTTCCCTTAACCAATGATGATCACATAAGCTTGTGCTAGTTTTGTACACAAGGAGTTATAAAATGCGAATTCTTCTTTTAGAATCTGCAAGTTCCCGTACATTACTTTATATATGCGCAGCTTAAAAGCTTTCGCTAGTCTTTTACATAAGAAGCTATAAAACGTGAATTCTTTTATTAGAGTTTGCAAGTTTCCGTGATTGACTTATATATGCGTGGCTTGATTATCGGCTAAGTATTCGCGAGTCTCATTATTTGAGATTTGTTAAAAAGGCGAAGAGCGAGAAATGATAGTGTTTATTTAGAAGTTAGATGCCATACGTGGAGTAGTGGTTCTCTTTAAAGCTCATCGAAGGTACTTGTGGTCTTTTGTTCCCATCAGCTTGTTTCACCTTATATCTTGTGTATAATAATTAAAGATGTCTCGGTTTTGACGAAATTTAGTTCTTTATCTTCTTAAGAGAATCTTTGTTTGAAAAATTGGGTACACATCAAGGATACACGCCATTGTCTTAAGTTGTATTGTATTTCGTTGTATTGCGTAGTACGCATGTGGTTTCGGAGCTACCCTAAAGCCCGTTATTCAGTATTAGCCAAGGTGCTTTGAGACTTCGGATAGAGATCGGGCCTTGGATCCTACATTCTAACCTAAGCAGTTGGCGGTAGGTCTTGGATTGAAACCGTGAAGGTTCGGAGTTGAAAATTTACTAAGGCAAGAAAAAGCAAAAAGTAAAAAAAATATATCAAGAAAAGTATGAAAAAAAGTGAAAAAGTGAAAAAATCAAAAGAAAGAATAAGGATTTATGTTGAGATTTATGGATTATGAGCTTAAGTGTTTAAGACTAAAGTTGGTAGCACGTGAGGTGCATGCGAATGATCCTAGATCGGGCGCATGAGGTGCACGTGAAGGTACTCTCCAACTTATGTCTACTTCGATGTATTCCTAAGTCTTCGTGTATGTATCCAATATCCTTGATGTGGACCTCATTTTTCGAGCAAACCTTCTTAAGAGAAGATCGATAACTACTTAGCGTTGGGATTCTTGGTATCTTTATCGGACTAATTCATATTGGAACGAGAATATATGAAGCAATTCATTTCTCAACTTAATTTAAAAAATTCTAGATACACTAAGATTTGGGAACAAGGGGTTTTTACACAAGTAACTACGATGAGTAGTATTGACATCTAACTTGTAAATAAATGGTGATCTCGTTTATAAGCTTAGTTTGGGAACTCGTGAAAAATCAAGGATGACGAATTTTATCCTTTTGGTCACTATTCTATGAATTGTGTTTCTACTCCTTGACCCTAAAAGTTATTGAAAGATAATGAAAGTTGATACACTGTCATCCGAATAAATTGCGAAAAGTTCGAAAGTAATAAGTGGAATAAATGGAGGAACAAAGAAAATGGTAAAACGGGGCGTTTAAGGGAATAAATGGTTTCGTATCTCTTTCGAACATTTTGCTACTTTTCAAAGTTAAGTAAAAAGAGTTATGAAATTATTTATCTCTAAAGCGTGATTGAATCCCATTGCATGAGGACACGACAATATCTTAGTTTGGGGGATTTTGATATGTGTTAAATCACATATCCTTTATTTACCAAATTAAGACCAAAAACGACCAAAAACCCGACCAAATATGCCAAATCTGTATTGTTTTTGTGTTTGTGATGTGCAGGTAAGGATATTTAGAAAAATGGACGAAAACACAAGAAAACGACAAACACGATCACGGGATTTGGAAAGAGTGAATAAAAGCTTCAGGAATTCGTCAAAGATATGCTATATTGGTCAAAGTCAACCTTGGAAAATCATCATTTGACAAATTCAGTCCTTGGATTAAATTTACAGAAAAAATCCCTTGAGTTTTCTATTTGGCAAGAATTATCCCTAAACCTTAAATCCTATTTAACCTTAATCCTAAACCCATTAAATAACAAACCCAAAACCAAAACACATCCATAAACCCCAAGCCCAAATCCAACACAGGTCCACTTATCCCATCTGACCCATTTCCTAAACCCGGTCCATAAGTCAAAAGAATAATAAAAAATTATATAAACTCCCTCCACCCATATTTTCCCCCAATTCATTCCCCGTATACCATTTTCCCCCAAACCAAGAACCCTAGAATTTTACTACCCTCAATTAACCACAATTATCCTCGTATTAAGGGTAATTGTGGCAATTCCCCACACCCTGACAAGGACTGACACAAAAGAATCACACGTGGAAGAAGCTGATTGGCCAAGACGCGTCACAGGGATGACATGGAGATTTCTGATTGGTTCACGAGCTGTACAAGGGATCTAATACGAATATGCTTTGAAGATACTGCTTCTGGAATGATCTAAGGACGCTCCCCTCATCTCAGCTATAAATACGAGCTCAAGCCAACGATTTAGAGAGTTAGGCAGTTAGTCAGTTAGTTAGTGATTAGCAGTTAGCAGTTAGTTGAGAGGTGATTTTAGTGAGTTTGTTTGTAATATTCAGCTTGTAATCTTTTCAATTTTTCTAATAAAATGCAAGTTTTCGCATAAGCCATTGTTATTTTTCAAGTTGTAGCAGTTAATACATTCAAACTTGTTCTCTAAAACTTTTTAATTATTTTCAGAAGCTTATTCAAGCCTCTCATAAGCTCCTAGTCGAAATTGTGTTGAATAAATTCAGTTTAGTTAGTTTTCTATCTCAAGAACAACTAAAATCAAATACAGTTGAATTTTGGAGATCATGAGGTTATAGAGGTTGTTTCAGTGTTGAAGAAGGTGTTATAAGCCTATCCACAGTGATAGGCAAGCTCTGGAAGATCTCAGGGAGCTGAGATCCATACTTGTAAGTTCTCAATTCTGTTTTGTAGTTTATTCTATTCAGTAGCATAATGTTTAGATGAGTGTTTCCTGATGGTTTATTGTTCCATTTGTTTGTTATCATCATTTTTAGCTTAAATGTTTGTAGTAAAGCTTGTCTGATTCATTTTGGTGATTGATAGTTGGATATGAGATGCTTTGTAGAGATTTTACTTGATCTGTGATTTCTATCATTAATATGTTTATGCTGAAGTTTTTGTTAGATGTGTTCTCAGTTAGTGTTTTGTGATGTAGATTGATCATTAGTTTGGTAATATTGAGCTTCTATCTCAGACTAGTAGTGTAAATCAGGTGATAACATAGTGTTTGGCATTAAGGTGTTAGTAGTGTTTAAGTATGAATTGGATAGTTTTTGTCTGTTTAGTTAGATCACATAGGGTCATAGTAGATGTAAACTTGCATAAAATCAGTAGGACTAATAGTAAAAGTCAAAATCACTGAAAAATCTCATTAATTAGTTAATCTTTCTGCTACAGTAGCTGAATTCAAGAGATTAGGTGCATTTTAGTGTTACTTAGCTTGTTTCAGTGTTTAATCATCTTTATGTTACATCTAGATTTAGAATTGTTCATTTAAAATCCAATTTAGTCAACTGTTAAGTGGTTCAATAAAGTCAGAACATGCTTAAGCTTGCAATCACTTTATGGATTTGCCTGCTGAATCACTTTTGAATTTCTTTTCCGCTGCCGGGAAAGGTTAAAGTGAATTTTGGTTTTCGTTTTTGAAAAAATCGTTGTTTTGAAAACCTTCCTTGTATATATTTTCTTATATAAAAGTAAAAATCAAAAATATTAAACACTTTTCCTAAAGTGTTTACAAAATACCAAAAATATAATAAACATCCTCGGTCTTCCGTTGAAGGAGGGCGGTTGTAAATCAAATAAGTTTGAACGCAAAAGAAAAGAGATTGTGAAATTATTCGATTTCGGATTACTTTAAATTCTACAACCAGAAGCTTTTGCCCCCTTTAGTTTATAGTTAGAAGCTTATTTGAACTGCTTAATTGGTGCTTGAAGTAGGGGTGTAGAACCAGTTCTGCTGATTTTCATTTAGGCCTGCATATGTTCTTATTAGCTTGTAATTCTGGTTCTTTTGCATATTTTGAGTTTATTTCAGTATGTATATGCCTGTTATTCTGTATTGTTCCTTTTGAATAAGTTTTGAGCTTATTTGCTTAATATAGTGCTTATTTGTGTTGCATATTGCTGCTCATGCTTGATTCTGTATGAAATATGGTTTGATTTGTAGTTGTAGATGCTTAATATAGTTCATTAAATCTTCTGAGTCAAATTCATTCAGTTTTGGTTCAAGTGCTTATTAATAAGCACTTGAATAAGCTGTTTTTCAGCCCAAAAAGCACTTTTCTGCTTAATTTTCTATTTTTCTTATTTTTAATAGATTTATAATATTGTTTTAGAATTTTCATAAAAATTTCATAATTTTTCTCAATCATTTACTATTTCTTTTTATTTTTAAATAGTTTTTAGAATAATAAATCAATTTTAAATACAAAATAAATCACAAAAAGACAAAAATATTTTCTGATTTTATTTTTAAAATTTCATTTTCAGTTTAATAAGATTTTTAGAAATTAATTTGTAGAATAAATTTTTCATTTTAAAATTAGTTTGATTTACTTTTATTAAATAAAAATACAAAAATAGTTTTTAATTCATAATAAATAAATAAAAAGTAAAAAAAAAATATTTTTTTCTTTTTCTCAAAATTCTTTTTAGTTGTTTAAAGTTTTTAGAAAATTGTTTCACATTTTTAGGATCATTTTTTTTAATAAAAGTCGCGTTTTATTTTGTACGTTACGATTTAAAATTTCACGTTTGCATTTCCGTTTTCAGATTTTAGATCTTTGTGCATATATAGCTTGTACTTTGTGCTTTATTTGACATATCTTTGTACTTTTTGAATTTCTTTTCCACTATTTTCACTTTACACCTTTCACAAACACGGTTTATCAATCACGATAAACAATTTTCCATTTAACCTTCACTAAGACACGACCCGAACAATTTCTTATTCGTTGAGAAATTGCTTGGTTATTATATACTATACTATACACGACACATCAGACGCACTGCACTAAAACCTTCCTGCCACTCAAGTTCTCTTAAAAGAGCTTGTTTCATTCTCACGGGGAACCGGTGTAATCTATCGACTTGTCTCTTAGAGCTAGTTGATATTGAAACAGGAGACCCCTCCCTAGTCTCCGAATAGGATTACCAAATGTGCACTTATCGAGTCTAGAGCCAAGAGATGCATCAAAGATCTCATAGAAACACTTGATACTTCTACACTGGTTGTTCAACATTATGGACACCAGGTGTAATATTTAGTGTCCTACGCAGATCTTAGCAATCTGCCAAGAACACTTATGAGGGAATATACATAAGTATTTCCCAGTGATTGAGTGGAAACTCCTGCTAGGGTCAACATCAAACAGCCCTGACAGCAGGTCACTTCGGTAATCTCTTGTGGATTACGCTTAGTGTTTACGGTGGTGTCCCAAAAGG